>OMOT01079485.1:35595-46286 GCA_900312575.1 Acanthochaenus luetkenii
TCACAAACCTTTTCTTGGTTTGGCAGTTAGTATTAGCATCAGTTGTCATCCTCTGTTCTGAGACCTCCAGATACCTAAGAGAGCATAATCCCATAACAGCTATGTTTAAATTACATAGTATATGATGTAGTTAGTATATGATGTATGTATGACATAGTATATTATGTAGTTAGTGTATGATGTATGTATGACATGGTATATTATGTAGTTAGTATATGATGTATGTATGACATATAGTATATGATGTAGTTAGTATATGATATATGTATGCCATAATATATGATGTAGTTAATGTATGATGTATGTATGCCATATAGTATATGATGTAGTCAGTATATGATGTAGTCAGTATATTATATATGTATGACATAGTATATGGTGTAGTATATGTAGTATGCATATACGTATATATGATGGTATGTAAGTCACTTTGGATAAAAAATTTGCTAAATGCCACAATGTAATGTAATGTATATTTTACATTTACATTTTAGGAATTTTGCTGACGCTGTTATCCAGAGTGAGAAACCATATAAAAAAGGTTAAATTCCTACATCAACAAAATTATAAGCAATCAATAGTAGAGCCATTGTGCCCTGACAATAGGCCTATGATCATTGAATGAGCACGTACAACAGAAGTACTAGGAAAGGAAACAAACAAAGAGGAGAGAGGCAGAATGGATTGTTTTTGAGAGCAATTGGAGAAAGTAGAAGAGAGGGGATATGATTCAGTAAGGAGAAGATAATGTGACGTTCTTCTTGAAAATACTCCTCTAGCCCACGCCTCGAAATGAACACCCCAACCCAACAAATGCAGGTAAAAATGATCTGAAGCAGGTAACTCTTGTCAATTCTACCAGTGAGTTTTCTTATCTGATTTCTGTATGAAAATGATAACATGGTAACTATAGTTCTAAGATCACACTAACTATTGGCTTAGACATTCATCTAGTTGTCTCAGCGCACTGAAATTCACATCAGTGAATCAGGAAGAGCCTACTCAGCCCTATATGAGGCGAGCATACCTCTACTCTGCACCCAGTAAGTCTTCAGCTACCCATGGAGCAGCAGGGTGATCATAGAACTACAGTTACCAAGCGTAACTATCATTCTATTTCACACAGACTATGCCCTCTAACAGGGCTTTATTGGCTCCACCCCCTGCTGCGTCATGAACATGTCGACAACGTGCCACATCACAGACCTGATTTACTGCAATTGTGCAAACAAGTATACCAGTCATGGTCAGTCTGTGTCTTACACGCTACACAGTGGAAAGGGAACAAACCTCATGCGATGGCCCCCTATGTTTAACACCCCAAGCTTCACCAGTTTAATGATTACTCTTACCAATGACACCACCGCTATAAGTCCTCATCACAGGTTCCATGTCCCAGAGGTGAGCACAGACCCGGAGAAAGACCCCGACACATCCAACGGATCAAATCTGATGAACGGGCAGGAACGTTGACCACAAATCTCCTTAACGCGTATTATGCTGAATAAGGCCGTCAACGCTGCCACCCTCTCTGCAGAATGCGCACGTATAACCACTGGAAGGTCTCTGCCCGCCAACACATAAGGCTCGCCACCCTGTCCCCACACACAACTGTCGTGTGCATCTCAGCATAGCTGTGCACACATAGCACGCCACGCACCGGGCACAGACTAAACGCATCCAGCTGAATCGCACTGGACCTAAAAGAACGTTTGATCACTCACTCTCTCGGCTGAAGTCAATGCCAGAACCAGCGCCATTTTGACTGACAACGATTTAAGAGAGACCTGCCTAATAGGCTGGAAAGGCTCTTGAGATAGGGCTTCGAGAACCCAAGGCAATTCCCACTGGGGGGTTGCAGTTGCTCAGTTATTGTGAGTAGAACTTTGGTCAAATATGGATTTCCGCTTGTAAGCTGCAATATTGCGCACAAAGATGACGTTTCGTCTCACACGACTGGGTCACTGGGTTCGCTGGAAGTACCTGTGCGTGCAGCAGTCCTCTTACTACTAAAAGCTACTAAACGTGATAGAGCTCAAACTAGTCACCTGATCACTTAATCATACAATTATTGACAAAATCCTTATTTGGTGTGAATAATGCACCTAGTTCAACATTTCATGTCTATGCAAAACCCTTGCAAGGTGGCACCTAAAAGTCTCGTTCAAAGTTTCACATCATTCGACATCTCTCTGAACAGTCTGACGACCAATACAACACTGAACGTGAATTCTACTGCACTATTACTCGACTGATGTCAAAAGTGCATCGTACCTAAAAGCGGAGAACCCATATAACCTACAATCTAACAAAACGGTTCATTCAACCAAGTGTCGAAGATGTTAGAAATCCCGTACTACCGTCGATTGAGTAAATGCAGCTTCAAAAGGGATGAAATAACAAAGATTCCTTGAGCAAAGTGTGGCCATAATTGGATTAGAAGGCTGGTTGCTACAGTCAGAATGGGAGAGATGGAGTAAGGAGCTTTTGGCATTTATTTTCTTTTGTGTCGTTGGAGCTGATTATGACAACTCAATGCCGATGAAAATAAAGCTCTGTCCTGCGTAGTTACCAATCTGTGTCTGCTCGACAACTGTTGTAGCAGAAAGTGACTCTCTATAACCATTAAATTATCACATATGTGAATTGTTGTGACTTCTTAAAAGGCAAGTATGCAAGAAATATACAATTTCAGAGAGTAGTAGTAGTAGTAGTTTATTAGTGCTTCGCAGTCACAGACTGAAATTGCACACCAATTCACATACATAAATGCATCATATAAGTAGAGAAACCCACATATAATACACTCACAAAAGCATTGTAAAATTATTTTAAAATACAAATACATAAATAAAATAGAACATAGCGTTCTCACAGTCCCTTACAGAATTAACTGATAATGTTATCCAGTATCGTTGAGGGTGTATTATGGAAGATGATAGAGGTTAGAGGCCGCTCTAGATCCTCATCTCTTCAAAGGCTAAAACAATATTTCAGGGCACAATTAGTTATATAACTACCTCAGTTACATCGCCCTCAGTGTCAAAAGTAATCTTCGTCTGTTCCTCTGGAGTGCCACTGCACGTAATGACCCAGTCCATGATAACATCTGAAGAGGTTCTCCATTTTCTCTCTCGTATGAAAATGGCCACCGCTTCATCAGATCTCATCCGACCCTACTTGATCAAAGGAGGTGGGGGTGGGGATGAGGTCAGGGTCTTTGATTGAGCGAACGGTATGGGATCAAGCAAATGAGACGAGTGCAGATCTCAGACCCATTGGAAGAATTAATTGTTTACTGAGCACTCCCATTGGTATCGTGTTAGGAATTAACTGATGTACGTTTGAGTTGCACGTGGTAATATGTGTGCCACTTAATGTTCAAATTGCACACAATGACACACGTTCAGGCTGACAAAATTACACTTTCAGTTTCCCTATAAACATTTCTAATGGGAACTGGCTCACCGTTAAAGGGAAAATCCACCCTCAGATACTCTTACATTGTTATAGGTATATCATCAATCTGTGACATTCAGTGGATTTTGTGTACCCACTTTCGCTCTGGCTACTTCAGTTTGTGATTTCCTACATTTCCCAGAATTAGACAACCGCTCAAGAACAGGGGTGAACCATGGATGTATTATTTAATGGATGAGGTATAGCAAAATGGCATTTTACAGGCGTTTCTTTTCTAATGTATCTCCATGGGGGAAAGTATTTTTGGGCCCCATGGCATCATGTGACTTGCCTCACATGCCTCACAGCCTAGAGCTGTACGCGGGCGCTTGGGGGGAACTTGTTGCAGTGAATTGCAAAACCTTTACCATTGATGTTTTAGATAGTTGGAAAATGCTCTACTTTGAAAGTATTTTAGCTGCGCTGGAAATATCTCAACATGACTCAATTGGAATAAGAAAAATACACCACCAAACAACAAAATCAACAATAGCTGTCACTACTTTCTGACATTGATAGAGAGAAAATGTTGAGAAACTGAGTTTAGAACTTTTGAACAAACAGCTCTATATACCCATGACAGACAAGTCAGTATATTCATGACATCAGGCTAGTGAGTCTCTTTACTCTTGTATTCCGTGTGCTGCAGTTTTCTCCTCACATTTTAGTGACTTTTGAATAAAGAAATGCTTTGAACAAAAAAGCTAACAAACCAAATGAAGGTATTTTTTAGGTTAGCTAACCATAATGTTGCATATATCAAATTAGTATGATAAAGAATATTAAAGAGGTTAGAGCTTTGAGGGTCAACAACAGATATGCAGGTCCACAGCTGAAGGCAGTCCGACAGAAGTCAGTGAAATAGATTTCAGACCAGCACCCTGTGATCAACTTTGAACCTAATTGGTATTCAAGATTCTCCTAATTTTCCAAGAAGGTATATAGGGATATGATCTTTAATCTGTGCGTTCTAAAACGAAACAACACAATAACAGAAATTCAGTGAACTAATTCCAAAGGCAACACTAGTTAAAGGACCTAAAAAACATGTTAAAGGACCTAAAAAATGGAAAATGTCTGCGCTATATGATTGCTATTCATTATTTTTGTTTTGTTTTTGTTTTTGTATATTTGGGATTTTGATGCATGGGCATGAATTTTTTTCCAACAACACCTCATCACAACCGTTGAGTCTAACGTATTCTCTTTAGAAGCTCATGAAGTCAGAAAGCTACTGCATCATATGAGCAACTAATGAATCATTGCGACACAGTAACACAAAGGCATTTCCCCACAAGCCCGAGGCTACAGAACTCTGACAAATACCAAACTAAATTACCCAGCTTTCCTCCGACTACTCCACTCTGCTTTATTCCGTTGCACTCTGGAAAAATCCCTGGTGCTCGTTCCGCGTTTCTCTCTGCTTTTTCAGGTGACAGGGTGAGTCATTACTCCGGTCCAATTAGCCTCTGAGCCTTTGTGTTGCCTGCTTCACTCATGTGTCTGTCTTTTGACATCATGAAAACATATCTCTTTCTATCACTGGCACATGACCAGTATGTTTCTCCTTTTTCTCCATACGTCAGTTGGTGAGTGGGGCAATGAGGGGAGAAGATGCCACTTTTACAGAGGGCCAGAGAAAATGAAGCCATTCATTGACCACCAGGTCATGAAAAGAGATGGGAAACTCAGAGGGGAAACACTAGTCGGCTGTGTGGATGCCTCTCATTGGAGCAGTCCCCCTCCTTCCCTCCTAACCCCTACCCCCGTGGCGTCAACTCCAGCCCTTGCTGGCTGGTGCCACTATGCCCAGCTGTGATGGATGGCACAGAGCAGGTCAATATGTCAGGGCTGATGGCACTCGAAGAAATATGAAGATTTCGCTCTGTGGCATGCTTAGTGCAGAGTTCAAAAGTGTCAAAGTGCATAGCCTCCAGGTGATGTGGCCCAATTGGGCAATTTTGACAAAGCAGCACATATCGCTAATACACAGTATTAAAGATCGACACCAATATTTGATCAACCCTGAAACCCCATCGCATTTGTGCTCAAGTTTCCAGGGACAAACAGCTCTTGTAGGTGATGGTGATACATAACAGGTTCGGAGGTCAGTTACAGTTGATGAATACTTGATGGGTACAACTGCTCCTGAAAGTTTGCTGCAGAAGGTTATAAAATTAACAGGAGCAATGACAAACAGTGTATGAGTCAGTGATGGCAAGCAAAAATGTTGTTACTACAGCTATTATGTAGCATGGAACAATATCAGCTTTCTAACAGAAGAAGATGAGATATTAAATTGTTTGCTTCTTAAATAAGTTAAAGAAAAAGAAAGTTTCCAAAAAAACAAAAGCAGCTTTTATTGGTATTATGAGTTAGTGAACTATTTCTGTGAAGAGGCACAATCTTTAAATAAATGTAACTCATTGGTTTTGGGTTGAATTTTATCAATTTTCTATTACAATAAAGACAGATGAGGAGTGATGATCTATATAGCCTTTAAAAGTTGTGTAAATTAATTTATAACTGTATCCCTCTGTTTATCTTTTGCACAACCTGAACTGAACAAGAAAGATAAGATGACAAAAGATGACAAAGAAAGATGAGGAAAATAAGATGAGGCAAGAGAATAGTTCAGAAGAGGAGGAGTGAGGAGAGAAATAGCAACAGATAAGACAGACAGTATACTACAATATGTCCGTGTTAGTAGGCCACTGTAGGATGCCCCCTGACACCCCTACTATTGTCCTGTAACTGCCTCTGGGCTGAGCTCCGAATGTTCTAAAATCCGAACAACATCAGAGTACTGTTTAGGTAGCAATGTCATGTGTCTTAAATACAAGCCTCTTTAAATGTTTTTGAACCCTATCTATGTTAAATTGTAATTATGCGTATTCCTTATCTCCGTTGCGTAATAGCTGGCTTTAATATGGCTTAGCTAATCTCTTATCCTCCGAGCTTAATGCTTATCAATGGTAGATCACCTGTACGGGGTGTCTCGCACCTGTTGCATTTCTTTAAATGTTTCTGCTTATAATATCAGTGTATATGAAAGCAGCATTTGAAACAGACCCCTAGTGTTTTGTCATTTCAACGCGCTCCATGGCTCCATTTCTCCAAGCGGTCAAGTGTTGCAGCAGGCAGCGCTGCACAGCTTGTCCTCTCCCCCCTCCAAAAACCAAGATGGACTCCTCTGATGAATGATTAGCTTGATGGGGAATCATGATCTAGATCAAGAGCAGGCTAATGTCAGCAATCTGTGTTGTCCATCTGTCTCGTTACCCAACCAGCTACCTCACTCGCCTAGAGAAAAGGCAGAGCTGGATTCTGCAGCTATACGGCTGGGAATTGGTTTCCGCTCAATTTTGGGTCGTTTCCCTCCAAGATGCAAGTAAGAGCGTTTTAATGCATAATGTATGACGTGCGCTGTTTTCTACCCTCACTTCCTGCAATGTGTGATTATTTCCTGAAATAGTGACCCTGAAGCATCTATCTTGTTAGCTAGGCCTTCACATGGAGCAGAGGTGGAGTGATGATTGTTGGAGAGCATTGAACACACAGCCGCCTTGTATCATGTGAGCCTTTAAATCATAAATCAAAAGGAGATCATGTTAAACCTTTTACAGTGATTGAGGGAGAAAGAGAGAAAAGGAGGATGGGTTGTTCACTAAAGTGGGAAACCATGAACATTTGCATTAGTGTGTGTGTGTGTATTAATTGTAGGTGGGGGTGGGGATTCATAATCTGGAGGTTATGGGTTGAGAGAGGGGGGATGGACACAATATTCAACGATGGTCGCACACTATAAGTGCATTGGTGCTCACTAGTATTAGAAAGGGCAACCTGCTAACTGCCACAAAGCAAAATACGTCATTGGAGAAGTCTCCAAAAACCTGGCTTAGTACAGTTTATTATTATGGTAATAGGGTTAGGGTAGTAACGTCTGTATCCTCGTCATACACGTCTCCCCACAGATACCTGTATTTATGTCACAGCACATCTGAAAGGTACTCGTCACACGAGTCCACACGCAGGTAATGTAAAGAATAATGGTGAGTGATGTGGTGAAATGGCTCACAAAATGAAATCCTGCTCACTTGAGCTTTGCCATGCAGCGCGCCATCAATTCGAATTATCTGCGGCCCGGTGGACACACCTCGCGGTGGCATACACCGTTCACGTGAAAGCGCTCAAAAAGCGCCGCGCAGTATGTTAGCTGGCAAGTGTGAGGTGCACAACAACAGTGTCATTTCTCCACGCCATGTTACATGACAGAGGATCTCAAAGTGTCGGAATGCGCGGGGTTCGTTCGGAGCCGTTCCCGGATACAGGACTAGCGTCTGATTGGACTTGATAGATCTGACTGCAGTTTCTATAGGCAAAGAGCTGTGGAGCTGGGAGAGGGAGGACTAGCTATTAGCATAAGTGTACAGGCAAAGAGAAGAGTGCCATCTCTCTCTCTCTCTCACACACACACACGCATACAGAGTGAAAAGCTCTGATCTCAATGGAAAACAGGTGGGATGACGAGGAATTATCCCTTGCTCTCAAACAATTACAGCTCCTGTCAAGCAACGAGCGAAGCCAAAGTGAGGCAGCTGCTAGACAGCAACTGCTAAAAAATGTTCCCACGGAAGCAGTGACTCCGGTCTCGCATCACTCGTCCCATGGGCGGCTGACATCCCAATGCAGACTGTGAGGGATGTCAACCCTACCAACCTCTATCCTGGCACTTGCCTAACACAAGCTGCTGCCTTTGGCGTTATCACCAGCACCCCCCCTTCCGTTGCACGCCATGGCCGGATAATCTGATGGTCGGTTTCTGTCTTGGCTTGGCACAAGGGCTTTAAGCTGGTCGTGGGGAAAACTTCCATGCCTTCAGACGGAGTAGTGCAAAGTCCGATGCTGCTCTCAGTGCTGCCATGCAAGAGCGTCTGGTCATGACAGGTATAAAGTGCACGGCTCAGGCATCACCGCTCAAAACGTCCATCTCGGTTGAACTCCTGGTGATCGTCTTTTGCTTTTTCATTCGCACATGCGCAGACCAATTCAAATGACTGGCACAACCCCTCCCATGGGACGGCAATTCTTTCGCAGCCCCGTGGCCCAGAGGGATAACGTTACAGCTACCATGAGCGGAGACCCGCCAGACTGTCGGGCTGACCGCGGGCCTCGCAAAAAATGAAGAAATATTACCAGTGGAGAAGGACTCTGAACCTAAAACCCAGAGGCCATACATTATCCTGATAAGTCCTGTCGACCCGAGCCAGTGGACTCATTGTCGAGCCCTGCCACCTAATGATGGGAAACTGATAAGCGGGCGCACCATGTCACCGATGATGTAAAACAAAAATAGATCCAATTAATCATATGAATTGCCATTAAAGAAGAAATAAGATGATGGGACAGGCTCCGGCCAGGTATGAGAGCCTAATGAAGATTAATCAGTCAGTGAATCATTAGGATTTGAGTGGAAGGACATGTGATGTGACTGCCTGGATAACGGATGGTAGTGTTGGACTATCTTTAGAGATGGGGCCCCTAAGTGTGTGAATGAATAGGACTCAAGTTGACATTATCACTCTTATGCTTTCAAATGACTGATAATTGGTCTGTTGCAATGCTGATTGTTCCACGCGCAGCATATATGATGTACATGTGAAGTTTCATTCCAAAAGCAATATATATCCATATCTGAAGAAAAAAAACACCTGAAAATGCAACTTGAAAGTCATCAGTCAGTATTTGAAAAGCACAGATCATTCTATGCTTCAAAACTATTGTGTAAGCATTGGTCTTAAAATGAAAGCTGTATATGTAAACTATAATGTTATTTTTGTTCCCCTTTATATGAGCAATCAGTTTGTTAGAGTAGGCATACATTTTTTTGTATTGGTGAATATATATATACATGTTTCTCTACTGCCATAACCACAAAAATAGAGCAAAGTGTTGGTAATACATCTAACCCTTGATCTGTTGCCGAAAGTTGAACAGATGGAATACAATTAGAAGCTGAAAAGTCTAGCCAGTTGCAGTGAAGCAACACAGTGAAGATGTCAAGCTACATTAAACATGTCTGACAGGTCCTGCCAGTACATATACTGTATATGTATATAGCTATTTGAAAGGGTCACACTCGTTTTAAACAGACATGTGATCGCATTAAAAAAAGGTATCGTTTTCCATGATCATCTTTGTAAAAGGTGCAAAGCATTGGCATCATTGGCATCATGGATCAACAGTAAGTAGAAAAAAAGTAAAACATATATTAAAACCTGTCTTGAGGTGAAACAAAACTCAATCTATTATATATCAAAATACATGATTCAGTAGTTCATAAATAATGATGACACCATACATAATAATGTTTATCAGATAGCGAATAACTCAAATGATACTGCGTGTTGAGGTTTATATCTCATCAGATTACCATCAGACTGCAGATGATGAAAGGCTTGAGCAAAAGGATGTAAGTTAAGGCACTAAAGAACATCAGAGTGTGCAGTATCTCCCAATCGCAGAGCTGCTAAAGGTGGCCTGACTTGCTTGGAGACATCATCGATGTTCCATGAAATGTGAAATGAATATCTGTATCTTTAGGCGAGCGAGGAGAAACAAGTCTAATCGCCGTCGTCATTTATTTATATATCAGATGAGTGTCTATTTCTGCACTGACGTCTCGGCTTCAAGCCCCACTACTCCAACCATGGCTTTGGAAATCTGATAGACTGATGATAGCATGTCCCAGTCAGTATACTGTAACATTGGCTGCAAATTAAAGCTGCCTGAAGGCACGAAACTCAGTCACAGCACATTCTGAACATTACTTTGCATCAATTTGCTTCACTTAAAGGACTAGTTGGCCCTCAATAGGTACACGTGCATGGAGCATGTGTGCTTTCTCCCAGCTCACACTCGTCTGTGAGAATCATGACGTCTCAAATGGAGGTTTTACGTCTTTAGGCAAGAGGTAAGCATTAGGCACACAGTCTCCTACATTATAAATGTATAGGTTTCCAGCGTTGGCACACGTGTCGCCTCTCACCTTCCTATTGAACAAGGGGCCAAAAGAGGTCTTGAAGTAATGGGCACTGTAGATTTTTAACTAGCTGATAAAGTGTGCTATTGGTCTTTTAGATGTTTGTTTTTTTAAGGTCATTTTTCCTCCACTCCCCCCCACTTTTAACTTCCACAGCTGCAGCTCCTCCGTTCCTCCGCTGCCACATTTA
>OMOT01079486.1:0-23489 GCA_900312575.1 Acanthochaenus luetkenii
GATGTTGGAGATTTTATGTAGTTCTTTCTGAATGCCAGACGAGGATTGTGGATGAAAATTGCTTCTACGCTGTGAAGATTCATAGCTAAAGTTACATTTTTCACATTAATACAACTTTTACTTCCTGCTCAATAAAGAAGAGATATGATTTGTAGAAAATGATTCTTCAAGTGCTGTAAAAATGTAATGATGTTTGATAGCGCACAGGTATAGAGGAGTGAAGTGTATCACCTCTGACCTGAATGTGCCTCTTGTTGCCCACGCTGGGATAGTGTGATAATGATGATGCCGATGATGATATAAATGATGGTGGTGGTGACGGTGGCGATGACAGCAAAGGCCATGACAATGATGAAGATGATGTGATGATGATGATGTGCTGCAGCTGATGAAGCTGAATGAGGACTGGGACCAGGTGTATCGCAATGCCACGCTGGGTCTACAGTACAGAGTGGAGGCTTTGGAGCAGGAGAACTCAGCCATCAAACAGCTCAACAACCGACTGCTGCTCAAAGTAGAGCATGACCAGGTAACCATACATACATACTTCATGCACACATCACACATGCGCACATGTGCATGCACACATACACATACACCTGAAGTTCAGTGCAGAGTATAAACCCTGAAAAGTGGAGATGATCGAATGTGTCTTTGGCACTAGATGGTGGTATATGTGGTATAGATGGTAGGAGATAACATACACACGGTATACATGCATGCTATCTACTCTGAGTGCATGTGGGGTTGCAGAGTGCGAGGGAGTACTACGAGCGGGCGCTGATGCAGGAGCTAAAGATGAACCAAGACCTGCAAGAATACATCCGAACGCTGGACAGCAGAGTGCACCACACAGACATTGCCAGAGACTGGACACTGGACAAACAGGTACTCAAGTTTATCTGCCATTGAGTCTGTATGACGTCTAGTTAATCCGTTTGTCTGTTTATCACCTATATTCTCTCATCTATGACTGAAGCAGCACTCCTCTCTTTGTGTCCCATATGCCCCTCCTAAAGGGCAGACATAGTGCTATGATACGAGGCCCAGAGTCCTGTCCCACCACCGGCGGTCCCGGTGGTACCGACCTCTCATCCAGCCCAGAGGCAGGGCTGCGGGGCAACAGTACCCCACTGGGAGCACTGGGAGACTGCCAGCAAGAGGTGCAGGACCTAAAAGAGCAGCTGGGGGCGCTAAGATGTCAGGTGGGTGGTAACAAATGTTACAATTTCTTCTGTGATAAGATCTGACACTGTTGCCGGGGGAAGATTTGCGGAGGAATATTCTGCATGCTCATGCTTTAAATGGGGACGTGAATTAGATGTTGAACTGCACCATCAAGTGGTAGCTCTTCACCATCTGAAATGTGTACACAGCATAACAGAAACTATCAAGAGGTCACAAAATAAGGCTCTGGTGTTGGCCCACTTCCACATTGATGTCTTGTGTCAGCAGACCCAGATTTATGAAGCAGACTATCAGACGGAGCACAAGGACCACAAACACACACTGCAGGAGAACCGGAGGCTGAGGAAGAAGAGGGAGGAAATGCGCCAACAGGTGGCCCTACTGCAAGAGCAGGTTAGAGCCAAGATGGTTTGCACGAATGCACAATGCACGCACTATCTCTCTCTCTCACACACACACACACACGCATATATATATATACATATATATATTAATCTGTAGCCTAGTCTTGATCCTGAAATAAACAACAACATATGGTCTCATGAAGCCTCATTTAGATAAATAAACCCTGGGGACTTGTTGAGATGTTTGTACAGCTTATACATCTCCAAGATATTCAAATAATCTGTTTTGCCAAATGATGAATCATTGGAATGTCCTTTTACTGACTTTGTGTGTGTGGTGTTGGCATGGCGACAGCTGAAGATCTATGAGGATGACTTCCGACGGGAGCGGTCAGACAAACAGATGCTGCAGCGGCTGTTGTTGAAGAAAGCTCCTCCAGCCAAAGACCCTGTGCTCATCCACCGCTGCAATAACGAGCAGCAACCACCACGGGGAGACAAGAGGACGCAGAGTGCAGAGAGAGCTCACCCGCAGCACCACGCACTCTGCCCCAAGCACTGCAACGAGGACAATGAAGGAGAGTGAGACACACTCTCTCTCTCTCTCTCTCTCTCTCTCTCTCTCTCTCTCTCTCTCTCTCTCTCTCTCTCTCTCTCCCTTTTCTGTTTGTCTTTCACGCTCTTTAAAATAGCAGTTACCTGATTATTGTTGGGGTGAAATAGCAACTGAACGTTATGCTATGCCAATGCATTAGAATGTTACCAATCTTGATAGCTAGACTAGGTAAAGCTAGATAAATCAACATCCGTGTAAACAAATGTGTGACGTTTCGATGATGTGTATGCAAGCTCATTTAAAGTTGAGGCAGCTAGGATTTCTTGTTCACTCTTACTTGGATAGCAAGCCTTATATTTGAAAAGCTATAACTCGTTAAAATGACTGACCAATTATTAAATGAAATTAGCCGACCATGTACTGATTGTTGACTGTGGTCTTTGCAATTGATTGAGTCTATCCATAGTTGTCTTCCTTTTTCTGTTAATTGTTTTGTTCTTTCTCCTTGACGTACAGCCAATTAGGCCTACACATTAAAAGTTTACTATGTTGTTACAAGTTACAGCATTGACACAGCAGCAAGTCGGACTAAGCCGTTGCGCTGGAATTCCGTGGTAGTCTCCCAACATGGCCGCTAGGGGGCTCTAGACTGCGTCTGAAAGAATTTACTGTTTCGGTGAAGGAAGCTGAGGTTTTTTACTTGACAAGATTCAAGATTTGTTTTCGTCACACACACACCAGGATGTGCAATGAAATGCAGGTGGCAGAGTAAAACTAAATTGTGCAAAACAACACAGAATGCAAACAAGACAAATTGCAGATAAATAAATGCAATACAACACAATAAATACAATATACAACAGAGGAATACTAAATATAAAAACAGATGTAATAGAGTGTAACACAGTAATGCAATACTGTAATGCAATGCAATATAGTACAATCAATATAAACAGGAGAAAGTATTAAAATCAAAAGCAGTTTTTAAAAAATGAGCAGATATAGCTAAGTAAGTATTTTGTATAAAACTGCACTGTATAGAACTGTGTAAAGCCAGAAGATGGAGGCAGAATTGAACCTGCTGTTTCCTGGTAATTTCCTATAATGATGTGTCTCATAAAGTGTTCTTTTTCATAAAATATATGTATTTCCTTTAGGATTTCTAATAAGTCATGTTCAGACACACACACACAAACTGTGTATGAAATGACGTGTGTGAGTGAATGACTGAATGTGCCAACAGCTGGGTGATACAATAATCTGTGACCCTATCCCCTACAGGCTTATCGTTTCAATGAAGGAAGTTGGAATGTTTTTCTCTCTCTTACTGGACACTGTTGTTTCCTGATCCCATACAGCTAATAGAATCCGCAGTCTCAATTAGTGTCAACATTTTCTTTGTTATAAAATTATGCTTTTGATTTTGGATCAATAACAAACAAAAAGTATAGTGTCCATGTTTGAGTTTATTCTGTATTAGATTAGGAAAAGTATTTTGTGTTTGTTAGTGGGTCAACAACTGTGATATCTGGATCTGTGTCTCCCTCTGTTAATTATACATCAAAATATACATACCAAATAATAGGACTTATTGTTCCTTTAAAGACAGAAAGAAATGTTGGCCATACATCTGAAAGGAGAGCATGGGGGTTTCCCCTCTATGTTATTAATTATTTATCTTTGAAATGTCAGTTTCAATTAGACTAGCGCTTATGTTTATATGATTTTTATGATGTCATTTTGCGCAGGTTCCTCTTCTAAACCCTATCCGACCCTGTTCACACACACACACACACAAACACACACGCAATATGAAAAGTGCCTTTGTCCTATCGATCATCACTGTCTGAGTTCCTGAAAAGAATCAGGAGAGTTGAATAAGGTTGTGATGACTGGGAAGGTAAGTCTGAAGGGATAATGAGTCACTGTGGGGGAACTTGTGTAATTCAATATGTAACTTATTGGTTCCACCAAAAACAGCTAATTTGTCTATAAATCACAGAATATCTGGTTCTTTGTAGTGAAATTACGTTAGCCCTGTAAATGTGGATAACATATCGCCCAGTGCAGTTAGCCAACTGCAAAGGAAGGTTTCATATTACTTTAGTTTATAAACCTCTTTGTATGTTTTGCCAACCTTTTCCTAGAAAATCACATGAAAACACAGCAATGTGACGGCAGTGTGTGTCATGGAATATCAAGTTCCTCTTCCTTCTCCTTTTTCTTGTGAATTTATGGCCACACCTGTCATCTGTAATGCAATTTTAGGATACTATTGACAAAGTGATTGGGGTTTCCAACAGCCCCTCTGTGCAAGTCAAGTTCAATTATTTATATAGCCCTTTATCACAAGCATGTCTCAAAGGACTTAAAAGAAAATGAGCCAAACCAGATCTAACTGAACAACAATCAATGGAGTTACATACGGTAATAATATAAGACAAACAAAGGGAAACAAGAACAAAGCAAAAGACACAAAATATACATTTTAGCAGAACATAGCAAGCCTACAAGGTCTGACCTAACCATCAGCCTTAGACCCTCGAGGCGTACAAGGGAAAACGTACAAGAAAACCTTATTAGGGGGAACATTTTGAAGGAACCTTGGGTGGGCCGAGTCAAAAAGGAATCACACAGTGATTCACACAGCTATACAGCTGCAACCTACGTGCTCCATCCAGCATGGTGGGCCGACTGAGTTCAACTCTGAACCGTCGTCTGATCCAGAAGGGTCGGATTTTGCCTTGAGAGACCCACACACCGCTCCGTCCAGCTCGCCAAGGGCTGAGTGGCTCTGTGATCTGACGGAGTCCAGCTTTGAATCATCATTGGAACCTTTTCAACCACATGTATGGTCATGTCCGCTGGGCATCATCCATTCAACACATAGTTATTCTGCGATAACACTTAGTTATTACGGCTCCCTGGACATAGCGAATAAGCTCTGCTATTCCATGCATAGTCATTGACAGTATTGTTCTATGTTCATGAGTGTTCTCAGAGAGTTATGTTGTCGCCCTTTATTACCATCTCTAGCGAATTCATATCTTCCATCATTCAACTTCTGTGGTATGTCTGTTAATCATTGATCGGATTGTTATTATCATAGGCTCATTTGATTATCTATTAGTTTATTGCTATTCATTCATGACCACTATTCAATCCTAAGATCTACCTCCTATATGCTTTATATGTACATATTTTACCTGCTTATTGAGTGTGCTTTAGTTTAGTAATAAATATATTCCTTTGCATAAAGTAATCTCCTGTGTTTATTGTGTGGGTTTAAATTCAAGCAAGCCAAGAATTCATGAAGCTAACCCTAAATGATATTGCTCTCAGACACCGTTAATTAACTATTCACACAACACATTGGAAATGGCATCTAAATTAGCCTGAAAGCACAAGTTATTATCAAACACAGTACCCAAATATGTATAGTTCTCCACCAAATCAATCTCAGTTCCCTCAATAACTTTTGTTTGGGGATGGGTGCTGTCTTCCTAAAGTCAAAACCATGTCCTTAATTTTACACATATTCAGTTCAAGGAAAAGGTCCTTACACCGTAACATAAAGTCATTAACAACCGGCCCATGATCAATTTTCCCCCTGAATATGACCGAATCATCTGCAAACTTGATGATGTGTCTTTTCTAAAACAGTTCAGCAGCGTCAGGGTGGCATCCTCTAGGCCTCTGCCAGCTCTATAAGCAAACTGCAGAGGATCCAAAGAACCCTGCACCTGCTGCACAACAGCCTGCTTTATCACCCTCATATCAGCCTTCATAACTATTATATAAAAGATATTGCAGAGCTGCTCAGCACAAGTCTTAAGCACCATACCACAGATCTCATCAGGGCCCGGGCTCTTTCTACTATGACTGTGCCTAGAGAACTTTGCAACAATGTCAACATCAGGGGTATTGACTTGACTTAGTCCTGTTCCTCAGCTCATCTGTCTGCTCTGCAAAATCATGTCTATCAAACCTCAAGTAGAACGTATTTAAGACTGTCAGCTAGCTGAGGTAAAACCATTAAGACTAACTGCCTTATATCCTCTCTCATAACACCTGGTTGTTTTTTTTCAGGCAGCACTTGAGTTATTGCTTCTAAACTCTGTTGATGTGACGTAGGCTAAATAAGGACTGATATTTGATGTGCTTTTAGTGTTATTTGCTTTGCCTATTAGCAAGGGTACATCATTGTTCATTTTTCTTACCTGACCTGCCTTAGGTGAACAGACAGTAATCGTTTCTAATGGAGAGTCATATTATTATGGACAATGGACTAGTCACTGGGGTTATATTGGTCTTGAAGGACAGGAATGATGAGGAAATGGGGCAGGATTAAATACGTTTACTGGTACACTTCTTCCTACTCCTTTTCGTGCATGTAAATTGGGGCAAATGACATTGATTATCTCGTTTTTTCTTTTCTTTTTGTTTGATATGTTTTCAACAACTGTTTTTGTTTAATTTGACATGTTCGAAATAAAGACATCAATCAATCCCCCCAAAAAGGTGCTCTACATGACTAGCCTAGGGCAAACTTTCTCTTTCAGTTTGTTTTAAAAACTTTGATTTTAGAGAACAGATATACTCTTGCACAATATTGCACAGATTACAGATCATTTGACAGATCACGCTGTAGTCTCTCTCTGTTCCCTTTTGCCCACCCCCTCACCTCTCTCTCTCTCTCTCTCTCTCTCTCTCACACACACACACACGCACACACACAGTCTCAAGGTTATAAATTGGCAGAGTTGTAAGAGAAGTTAAAGTGAAGCAGCACCAGAAAGCCTGAAGCAGCAGCAGCGAAATAGTCCCAGAGATGACTGCATCCATGGCCAAGCTACGGGAGACGTACAACCAGCAGGGCTACCTCTCAGCGCTGCCCATATTGAACGAGACAGAGCTGAGGGAGGCCAGGCATTCCTTCTCTGAGCTGGAGAAGGAATTCGGTAAGTGCCAGTGGCAGGTGGGGGAGTCTGGGGCTGAGGGAGGAAGGGATGAGGAGAGAAAATGGAGATGAGTCGGACAGAGAAGGAAGATGGGATGAAGGAGTGAGTGAAAATAATAACTGATAAGACCTGAGGAGGTGAATAGAGATGCGACTTGTAGTATAATGTTCAGCCTCCAGACAGTGGACCTAATGTAATGTAATGGATCCAAGCAGTTCCCTACATTTCTGTACGATTCAGCTTGACGTTTGCTTGCTGTTACTTGTTTTTTTTTTTTATCCAACCACGTACATCCTGTTCTTTGTTCCTCATGAAACAGAATGAAAGAAGAGGACAAATACATAATGGGGGTTGTAACGATATTTAGATAGCATCATTGTTCAGTCTCCTTCATCCCATTGCAGGCGCAGACTACACCCAGTACAGCCTCCATAATGTTCACCCTCAGTACCAGTGGGCGATGGGCCTGGCCAAACATCCTTGTGTCCTAGAAGTGGTCAAAGCCATCCTGGGCCCTGATGTCATCCTGCTGGACTCCCGCTTCATCTGTAAATACCCAACATCCAGCCCCAACACCCCTGCAGAGTATGACATCATGACTGCGGCCAGTGAGAAAGAGGAAGTGAAACCCGATGGGAATGGACTGCCATTTGTGGCCTGGCATCAGGACATGAGGTAGATTTTGAAATGTGAATGATAAATGTCACCGCTTGTAGTGGAACGTGGCAATGTCGATTAAAGCGACCTGGATAGGTTCCTGGGTTCAACAAAACTGTTTTGTTAGTAATGTGTAACTTCTGGTCGCAGGTATTGGGGTATTGCTGGAGGCCCTGTTCTGTCTGTGTGGCTGGCTTTAGACGACTCTGTGAAAGAGAACGGTGCCCTACAGGTCATCCCAGGTACCACGACTCCTCTCCGCTTTTCATGCAGGTGTACCATTGCTTACTGCAGCCTCCCAATGGGACTAGGGCTGTGCGATATGGGCCATTTATGGGACCATAGCTAAATGTCTCCATGAAAATGTTTTCCCAACTCCCAAGACTATAAAAAGGGATTTCATTCATTCCAGAGTGGAATAGACATCATGAATAAGATTTACTCTCTGAAATCAACAACAAAGTAATAAGTGAATGTTTACGAGCGTGTTGGTGCTCCCATAGGCAGCCACCGCTCTGGCATGTTGCCCCATCGCCTAGCAACCAGCCCTGGTAACATGCTGACAGTCAATCAGGAGATCCCAGAGGACCTGGTGGAGGCTAAGGACGCTGTGATTTGCACCCTGTTAGCTGGACAGATGTCTGTAAGTTCTTTTTTCGAGGACGGCCAGGTTATTAATGGGTTTGAGGACTACACCCATTAGACTAACTATGTTTTTGTATGTGCTTTGATAGATCCATGATGGATTCCTGGTCCACGCCAGTGACCCTAACACGTCCCAGAGGAGGCGCTGTGGCTATGTGATACGTTATGTCCCCACCTGTGCATTCCCCATACAGGTGAAAAGAACCTGAATACAACTGTATTCCTATATTATTTGTGGACTATGAGTTCACAGTGTAAGGCTGTGTATTGTACCGGATTCCTAAAGTGCTGACTCTCTTCCTGTTCCTGGCAGGACCCTGACCGTCCCAGAGAGTTCCATGCAACAATGTTGGCCAGTGGAACGGACCAGTTCAATCATTTCTCTAACAAAAGACCATGAATATTAGCTGGCTTCTCTCTGCTATACTACAACTGCTTGTACACTTTTCAATAATATATCATACATGGAACAAATGGCAATTATATATTGAATGAATAATGTTATTTATCAAAATATATCTTTATGTAAGCAAACAATTCTGGCAAAAGTCTTGAAATGTATCAATTGTAAATGGATTAGTAATTCATACAATTGATTTTTAATGTACATGCTATATGGACATAATTATTTCATACCATATGCAAATTTAGCAGGAGCACTTTTTTTAAATACTGTTTCACAAAGCTTTGCTATAAATGTCCAAATAAACTTGCAAAAAAGTTCTATTAAGGGAAATACTGCTGAATCTCTTTTCCCTCTTCCCGGTTTTGCATAACATCAATGATTGATGTGCAGCTTCACTAAGGGTAAATCATTGAAGTAGGAAAATATATTGAAAGTATTGAGAATTATTCCAAGGATACTGTATATTAGTGTATATTTTCTTACTAAGCATGAAATACAAAATGTTCAGGAGCCAGACGAGGGAAGCCCAGTGATCACCTCGCAAGGTTTCATCTGGGTCGGAAGGCCTCAAAAACGGCTCATTTTAGTGTGAAATCTCAACATGTGCCTACAAAGTAAATTGAGCCGCTCAACACTGTACATCTTAATGAGGCATATTAGATTCATGGTTCACTAGATTGTCACAAACAAGGGTTGGCATTAATTTTATTTACAAACTAATGCTGTTCCAAAGTTAGATGCTTAAACCACTTGATCACTGAACCATACAAGGATTTGGTGGGTAAAAATGCTTATCAACCCTTCACATGCATTTCCACTTTATTTAGACAAGGGGTAAGCAGTGTGGCCCGTGGAGACATTTGAATATGGGCTTGAAAATCTGCTGCCCTATGGAATGACCACTCAGTCGCACCCGTTACTTAGAGACGGTTATGAATGATGATTATACTGCAAGTCCATACACAAACATAAGAACATGTTCCCACCGCATTTATGGTGTAGAACTTTTATACGCTTTGATGATTTCCAGGCATTTATTAAGAGAATAAACCAACTGTAGTCTTACGAGTAATTTACATTTTTATTGACACAATTATACAACATCAGATGAATGCTCAGCAGAGGTGAGAGAGGAGCTCTAACTTGAATGGATGAGTTTGTGGTAAATAAATACAAACATCCAGTATGACTTTCCACATTCTCTAAGGCAGTTTCAGCACCTCTTTAACCATAACACCTATTCCATCGAAAACGTCATGAAAGGGAGCGTTGCACATGAAGGCACATGTGGTGACCAGCTTATTATTCACATCAACGTGCGCTTCCCCAACGTTCTTATTCCCATCTCCTTCATGACGCTGGCCGTCTGGGCGTGCGGCCATCTGATGACAGGAAGGACAAGCAAGGGAAAGTTAGAACTGTAAATCGCACATCTCAATACCCGCCGACGTCTGGCGTTGACCATTAATCACAATGTCACGCACCTTTCGCACTCTTTGTCCTGGCCCACGGTGAGCTCACAGCCAGGCAGGGCTTGGGCGGCGAGGACAGGAGGAGATACAGCCCATGCCTAGGGGCTTGCCAGCCCGGTGGAAGGCCTTGATGAGCTTCTCTACGTGGGGCTGGATGGTGTACTCCTTCCCCTTTACTGCCCAGTCACTCAAGTTCTTAGCCACGCCAAAGCCGCCTGAACAAGAACGCATACAAGGAGGATCCTTTTAGCATATTACAAAAGTGGAGGTGAAAAAAGAATGGTGAGGCTGTACATCATTTGCACAACATCATACTGTGTGATTGCGGTGGGCATCTCGTTTTATGGCTGAGTTGCCGATCTTGCCTGGAATGATGACGGCGTCAAACGCTGAAACATCTAACCGGGCCAGATCGGTCACTGCACCCCTGGCGATGCGGGCACTTTCCTGCAGCACGTTTCCCCTCACAGTGATTTACAACGTGCATCTGATCTGCATTAGGTGCAAACATCTGCACCTGGGAGGTTCAGGAGGGAGATCAAACACAAATAAGTGAAAGTTTATATGTGGGATGGATAAGCCATCAGCCTCCGGAGCTAGGGGTTGTGGGTTCAAGTCCAAACTGAGTTGTTATGGAGGCCAACTGTATTTCAGTGGGGTCAGATTACCACTGAATTACTAATGACAGTTCACTAGTATAGTCAAATAATTGGAAATAAATGTAGAAGATGTGCAAGCTCTTGAGCCTGGTCTCCATTCACAGCTCAAACAACTTAAAAATGGGACTGATTGTAAGATAATATAGTAAGTTCATTATACGTTCATTGTCTTCCCTGGCAGGCGGCACGGTGGTGCAGTAGCGCTGTCGCCTCACAGCAAGAAGGTCATGGGTTCAAATATCCGTCCCGGTCCTTTCTGTGTGGAGTTTGCATGTTCTCCCCGTGTTCGTGTGGGTTTCCTCTGGGTGCTCCGGTTTCGTCCCGCAGTCCAAAGACATGCAGGTCAGGTGAATTGGAGACTCTAAATTGCCCGTAGATGTGAGTGTGACTGTGTTTGTCTGTCTATGTGTTATCCCTGTGATGGACTGGCGATCTGTTCAGGGTGTTTACCTGCCTTCCGCCCGATGCATGCTGGGATAGGCTCCAGCCCCCTGTGACCCTGAATAGGAGTAAGCGGGTATAGACGATGGATGGATGTCTTCCCTGGCAGTGGTGAGGTAACTAGGTAACTAGGTATCTCGGTGCTCTTACTTTTGCTCCAGCGCAACTCAGATGGACAAGAACAGCGGATGCCTCATGGATCTTTGTGCCATCATACACTCCACAGCCTGAGAGAATAACAGCAACACACTTCGCCATGGTTACTGTAAAACACACACACACACACACACAAAAAACCCACATCTGGAGTCTTTCCAAGAGACGGTCTAGGAGATGTACAAGAGGCAGTTGTGCTCTCGGCGTAAGGATATGTGACTAGCAGTGAATACATCATATTGATTTTTCATCACGTTCATATCAGTGTTGGTTCCACATCCATTTCAGTGGTGAGGGAGATGTTAGCATGTCTTTGCACTATTCAATAAGCCACCTGCCACTCATGTTCATATTAAAGATGAACAAAGCCACGTGAAAGAAACCCCACAGGAGTGCAGCTGCCAGGTAACACGAGCTAAACAGGGATCTGTTCAAACCCCCACTGGTGTGAATCAGTATGCAGCGCGGACACAAATTAAAATACCTTCTCACAAACTATACACCACGTCACTCGTGCCTTTTGCAGTGGTGCCTTGTGTTTCATCACAAGAGTTTTGTCTATGTTCAACATGTGTTCAGTGTTTCTTCCTCTGTAAAGTATGAAGCGGTAATGTTGCTCAAGTTGTCATGTTTAGATAACAGGTACATAGGTTCTCTCACCTGGAAGAGGTCGGTGGCCTGGCTTCAGGCTGAGTGTGACCGTGCCGGTCAGATGAGGTCTGCGGGTTGACCTGCCTGTCCCCTCCCACGTCCTCCATGCTAAAGGAATCAGGAGGGAAATGAGCAGGGTTTATGGTAGAGACAAATCCCTGCTGAATCCACGCCTCTCAGTAACTACGTTTTCAGGGAACAATCAAACTGATTTTTAAAATGCATTTTAAAATTCTGTGTTGTTTTTTTTTGGACAACCTTTCATGGCTCTGGTTGGAGAGCTGTACAAGTTATCCGAAACCAACACTTGTTTGACAATATAGTGGATGATACCGAGAGTCCGAGAATTCAGATAAGAACCAACTATTCCCAGTTGGAGACTGCGGTCACGCCATCTACACACAAGAGTCTGCACGTAAAAATGTATTGATCGTCTATAGTGCCTTTTACAGTAAAGCGTGTGGGCTGTTTTTCCTGCATCTTTCCTAAACTCAACATCCCATGAAGTTCCACATAGGATGACTTTTGAATTGCCATAAAAATGTCAAATCTAATTGTTAGCTGCAAACTCCACCACATTAATGTTCTACATGTCCACAAGAACTTCTGTGATGATTATCAAGTAGTTTTTAATAATTGCATGTTGAACTCATACGCATTACGCATACATCGCTATATAGGCAGCTTTTTAAAAAAAATGAAATTAATGTTTGTTTTCATTTCACTTGCTTGCTCTCCTTGTGTTTTTCTCTTTTCTGTGTGTTTGCGTCCAGATACCTGCGCCAGACCAAATCACGTGGTTTCGTAGTTTCCGGCTACGCACACTCCACCTTATCTCCACCTTCTGTGCACCTCTCACTAGTCTGTCATCCACTTTCCAGGCTCACCACAGACTACTTTGACTACCTGTGTAATACCATATATTATTTTTAGGATGTGGTTCTTCTTCTACATGTCCCCAAGAACATCTGTGGTGATTATGAAGTTATTTTACTGCAGCATTGTCTAATAATTGGATGTTAGTCGTAACATTAAACTGTAAAATGCTTGAAAAGAAAAGTTTAGCAAAACAAGTTTATCTTGTACAGGTAAAGAATGCAAGTAACAATTTGATTTGACCTTTTTATGGCAATTTAAAAAATAATCCTATGTGGAACTTCATGGGATGTTGAGTTTAGGATAGATGCAGGAAAACCCGCCCACACGCTTTACCGTATAAAGCGCTGTAGACGCTCAAAAGCTGCAGGCAGCGCGACAGTGCGTCTCTGAAGTGTAGATGTGGTGACCGCATCGTTTTACTGGGCGATAGATTAGAACTAGTCTACTATTAGTCACTGTGGACTTTAAACATGAGCACCTCAAAACTACTGACAACATCACCAGTGTTGATGTGACCACATTTTATATTCTTTCTGAAAACATTGGGGAGTTAAACTAACTAGCTCAACAAGTGGGCACTTTTCACCAGGCTTAAGACAATTGTTAAAAATCGGAGGTCAAATTGTTTAGCGCAGGGATCTGAGATCATACAAGGCAAAATTGACAGACTGTCAATTGTCTTTTGCACTTAAAGTTAATCAGATTATTCTTATTAATGGCGGGAGCAGGGAAAGGGAATTGCTTGATATGGTTTGGTACTGGTTTCTGAGTCTTAAGGAAATAAAAAAAAGAAAAGGAAAGGGAATTTGCTTATGGACTGTTGCTGTACTTAAAGTCTGACGCCAGACCAGTATTTATCAGAGTTAGGACATCTGGGGAGTCAGAAAGACTCAGTAAAGCTATGGTACATTTTACAAAGACACTAGAGCTAGGCTATATAATATTATATCATATCCTATATCACAGTGGTGTCAGGATATATTTTTTAAACACCATAACATCCAATAAGGTCCCTATAGTAATGTTGCATTACCACAGACAGCGTGAGTCCGTGCAGGAACATTCTATTACAGTCATTTGTCGCTGGGGAGGAACGTGTATTGTTTTAACGGGGTTTTCCAGTGAGGCGCAGCTTCTCTCGGGTCGCCTGCATGTTGACGTCACATAATATATGTATAAAGTTATGCCTCCACATCCTCAGCCTTCGTTCCCGTGATGGCTCAACTCCAGTCGCTTCATTTTTCCGTGGGCATCCTAGGCATCTCTGGTGGTAAGATATATTTTATGTACGTTTTGAAGTTGGTTCAAATGTCTTTTTGTTAAATTGTATTATTATTTTTTAGCATTTGCCACAATCATACCGCGGTCAAATGGTCCTCTTCGGTAAAGGATCATCTCAAAACAAACGCAGCACAACATCAGACCTCTAGTTTTAGAATATATATGATATTAATATAGTGAAGTTCATAAATCATCTTAGTTGGTAACTAACAAAATACGAACAGGTCACAATATTGGCCGGGAAGTGAACACCAAGATCACGTGGTATAAGTTTTGTGCTGCAAATGAATTATCCATGATCCTGTAAGACTATCTATCTATCTATCTATCTTTCTATCTATCTTTCTATAGAAAGATAGATATATAGATAGATAGATAGTCAGATAGATAGATAGATAGATAGATAGATAGATAGTCAGATAGATAGATAGATAGATCGATAGATAGATAGTCAGCAGCTTTAGACAAACAATAAAACCTTGCTATTTAATAGGTAGATTATTGTCAAATAAATTGCAGTGCACTAAGTTTGCCATTGGAGGGCGCAAGAGCAGATCTGCTTGAAATGTTTTTCATTCTTAGCCAATGTTTAAATACAGTATCCTACCTCAGTTTGTTTTGGTCAGTCCCTGATAGAACAGTTGAATATAAAATACGTTCAGAGACGGCTCAGGATAATGGGTTTTGTTATCAACTATAGGTTCTCTCCTGCTTTTGGTGAACAACTATGCCAGCTCTCCTGGAGAAGACTTCATCCCCCATACTGCACTGGGGATTCTGCTCCTAATCATCGCTGCCCTCTTAGCTTATGCAGGTTTGTTTTTACAAGTGGTTATCACAAGTTAACCATTTGCTCAACTACACAGTATTTTTATTTGTATTTTTGTGGGGTAAAAATCTTGACTTGCTCTCTGTTCCCTCCCACTCACTCCCCTCTTTTCCTCTTCTAGGTGTCTGTCGTAGTCTGTCCCGCGCCCAGCTGTTTTCCAGTCTGTGTCTAACTGTATCTGCCCTGTGGTGTGGCTCGGGCCTGGTGTACATCTTGGTCGGGCAGAGGGTGCTGCAGCCCGCAGAGCTGAGACCCTCTCTGGTCCCCGGCCTGGCGGCGTTCACCCTGGCTCTGCTGCTCATAGGCACCGTGGCACTCTCAGTAAAGAAACCAGTTCTGTTTATCATAGCTCTAAGCATTAGCTTAGCTTGTGCCCATCAAATCGCCGGTCTGTCAGCCACTGGCTTTGGCCGATCTGCCACAGCTGCAAACTACCTCCTTGTATGTCTGGTGGGTATTTACTTTGGTTTTGGACGCCTGTTGTCCTTCATCACCCGTGGTAAAGTGGAAGCTCCGGGAACTGGCCTGAAGAGAAAGGTGCAGAACCAGGACTGCGGTGATGTCGCGTCAGTGGGCCTGGTGATGAACTTGCTGTCCGCCTGTGTGTTAGCCTGTCCCCTATTAGGTGTGGTCCCTCAGCTCTCCACAGGCCACGTCCCCTGGCTGTGGACAGCTGGGGTCTTCCAGCTTGGCATGTGCCTCCTCTTCTACCGTGCCATGGACACACTAGCCGCCACCTTCTGTGGCTTCGCCGCTCTGCTGAGGTTTGCTGAGGGCTACAGCGCTCTCCTGCCTCTCTACTCCATCCAGCCCCTTTCCCCTGTTCCTTTCCCTGCTGTCTTCTCTGTGCTTTTCTTCATCCTGGCCGTGTTTAGTTGTCAGAAGAACCTGTTGGAGGGGCTCTACCAGCTATTCTTTGTGGCCTACTGCATTGCCATTGCTGCCCAGCCTCAAGGCTTCTTCCACGGAGGCGCCCAGGGCATACAGGCAGCTATATTTGTAGTCTCTGCCGGCATGCTATTCGTTACCACATTCAATATGGTCTCCACTATGAAGATTCCCACGGGGCAGGGCTGTTTCAAGGCTTTAGTGACCAGAATGAATGGTCTTACTCTCAGACCCCATGATAAAGACCTGCATGCACCGTATCTGGGCTACTCCAAATATGCAGACGCAGAGGTGTTAGGCCATGCCTGCAGCGTGCTGGCTGCTTTTGCCATCACGGCCACTGTTGGTGACAGAAGTCCTCTCTCTGTGCTGATCCTGCCCTGGGTGGTCGTGGCTGGTGGGGTGTTCCAGCTGCTCTGTGGCTCTGTGGCTTTCTCTCGTGGTAAAACGTTTGAGAGCACAGCCTTTATTCTCTACGGGGTGATGTGGACAGTATGGGGGCTGACGCGATACGGGGGCCTGTATGGTGAAAGCAGAGGCTTCGGTGTGGCTGTCGGGATCATTGGCTTCATGCTGTTTAACTGTTTCGTGACAGTTGCAGCGCTGTTTCTGAATGTAGCCTGGTTCGCCTACGCCCTTACCTTCCAGCTCATCCTCATTAGCTTCCTGCTGGATGCAATAGGGGCACTGCCTGATGGGTATGACATAGGAGTCACCATCGTCTTTGGCCTTGTCAGCTTCTATTGTTTCCTGGCTCACATCTTCAACAGCACCTTCCAGTCCCCCCAGATCCCCTTGGGAAAACCTTTAGTCAAGTTGAATGGGGTTGGGGGAGGCAGGGGCATCTGTCCACATGTACAAGCCCGCAAGGCCACCTCTGTCCAGCAGGTCGCAGGTGAGAAGATGTCAAAGATGATTGTTAACGTATACCTCTAGTTACCGAAATGATGTGAGTCACTTTATTTGTCATCTATCTTCTCCCTTCTGCAGAGATCATGAAAAACGGTGGCATATGTGGAATGCCTACTGACACCGTCTATGTGCTGGTGGCAGCTTGCAACAGGCCCGATGCTGTAGTTAAAGCTTACAAGTGAGTTTCAATTTTCACGAGTGAGTTTCAATTTATTGATTCATTCTCATTACTCCCTAACTGCTGTATTTGACTCTAGGGTGAAGAAGCAGGCTCAGCACCGGCCCATGTCTCTGTGGATCTCCTCCATAAAGCAGCTGGAGCCAGTCAGACACCTGCTGAGCCCTCTGCTCCTGGACTTCATGCAGGCTGCGTGGCCCTCCTCCATCAGCATGGTTATACCCAGAGGTAGTTGTGTGTGCATCTGTGGGTGCATGATGGTTTTTTATTTTGGGTGTCACATTGATTTCCTATCTTACACAGGCCTGTGGATGGACACCTTTGGTTTAGGGGAAGCAGCCAAACACATTGGAACTCCACAAAGCATTGCGATCAGAAACCCAGACTGTACTGTGGCCACACACCTCATTAATCTGGTAATGTTTGAATGTTGTCATATGGATCGATACATAGTGAATGAAATCAGCAGACCAACTAGTGAATGCAACTTTTTTCCATATAGGTGGGGCCCATCGCTGTAACCTCAGCCAACCCTACAGGCGAGGCTGACACAACTCACCACAACCAAGTGTATGCCAAGCTGGGCGACAAGGTGGTGACAATATTTCAGCTTTATTAAATACAAGAGGCAATTGCTATTTTGATTTTCTGTCAAATTATATGTGTATTTTTCTTGGTTAGGTGGATGGTGTGCTATGTGATGGGCCGTCCCCAGAGAATATTGCGTCTACTGTGGTTGACTGCACCAAGATTGAAACGGGACATATTGGTTTCTTCAGAGTGGGTCTCATCCCTAAGTCCAAGGTATTATAAATGCCCCTTCTCATTCCATTCATTATAAGTGAATTGTTTCAATTTGGTTTATGTTCACACAATACCTGTTGCTTTTATTTCTCTGCTCGGAAGGTTCTCCAAATCTTTGAGGAGGTTCTGATTCACAGACAGGGGCAGACAAATCTTGGTTTTGAAGGTGAACTCTCGGACACACAAGGGGACACAAATGCAGGAGAGCAGAACACAGCAGAGTCATGAGGAGTAACAGGAACCTCAACGCCGTGCACAGTTTCACCTGACCCGTCCTTAGAAATGGGTCACAGTATCAATGCATTGCTCCTAGATATTGCAGTCTATAACATAAATATTGTAATGTCATGTATGAGAATACAGCCACTGATGGATACCACTCTGTTGTGGCACTCTTGCAGAGGCCTAATGCACCACCAAGAAGAACCCTAGAAGGTGTCCATACCTTTTGGCCAAACTTACACTTTTGTTTGTTTTGTTTATCAATGTGTTCTCTAGAACAGTGGCTGTCAACCTTTTTGGCTTGTGACCCTGTAAGACCGTCACAGGCTGCATATGCAGAGTGGTGAACAGTTCAACCAAAGAATGCGTTTCCGTTTTCAGGTTGTTTCATTCGATAATCAGAGGAGACAGAGACACTAAAAACGATTAACGATGTTTCACAAGAAAAAAACTGGAAAAAATGGACATGATAATGAATTTGTTTCATAGAAATATGTTTTTTACTATCTCATTAATCATCTCGCGACCCACAAAAATGATCTTGTGACCCCCTGGGATCTGAGAATGGATTACCTTTACAACCTATATGTTTGCTATAAGTGATATACAGTATATGTATATATATATGCATATATATATATATGCAACTGTCAGTGTTCATTATTTTTGTCCGAACTGTTGGCTTGTAAAACAGAACGCTTTCAAGATCATTACATTAATTAGCAATAGTCACTGAACGCAACATCTACAGTTATGTACGATGCTATAGTATGTGTTTTGTTGCTTTATTGTTATATGTAACATATTCATAATAACAATCACTGATCACTGCTCAACATGAAAGTTACCTGAATGTACTGTAACTGTAAATTATGGGCAATTTTTTAAATAAACGGTGTGTACATTGCATACATTCAGTGTGGTAACGCTTTATTTTCATACTTCTTAGTAATTTCCTAGAAAGGAGTTAAGTACCGGTACCTGTTAATTTATTTGGACGTTTCAGGGAAAGAACCATGACATTATGTACTAATTATAGGGATAACAAAAGAAGAGTTGGTGGAGAAGCCTACCTGGTAATATATTTTGGAGTTTCCATGAAAGAACCATGAAATTGTGTAGTAGTTACAGTATATAGAAAATGGAAGCAGTCTGCTAAAAAAAGGAGTCTAAGGAGTTTCCAGGAAATAATTGCAAAACGATATTATTATTATAAGTACTTGGAAAAGAAACGGTACTGAGTCACTTTAATTTACAGGTCTAATATGTGGAAAGTAGATAGAAATTAGTTGGAAAATAAACATGTTTCAGTGAAGCTGTGTGTATGAGGATGACGGGCCATCTATGCAGCTGTGCTCCATTTGTGCAGCCATCAACTCAAAGTTCAGGAGAAGAACCTTTTGGTAGGGGAACTTACCAACTCTTTACTGGGTTGCTGACAAGGCTGCCAACTTATTCCTCTAATTTTCTATACATAAATATATTCATAATTACTTGGATTACCAAATCGACCTCTTCCTCTTCTTTTTCCAATAAATAGTGTTTTAGTTTTGCAATTCTCCTTTAGAAAAGTAATTTTTGAACTTTCAATTTTCTATATAACAGTTGAAAAAATTGATTGATCAATTTTAGAGTAATAATGATAAGTGAAGGTGTCTGAATACTTTCTGAATGCACTGTAGTCTGTAAAGATGCAGCACATAAGTGACCTTTAGTTGAACATCTACTTTTTGTGGCCTGATAGTAGAGTATCGACACTGGACTATCCAAATCAAGTGTTTCCAGAAATACTTATGATGAAACCTCAATCTTCTCTGATATAAATGTGTTTGACTGGGGAATCAAGAACTAACACATGCCAGAACCGGGTCTTGTCTTACAATGCTGAGGGGTCATTGAACCCACAGGCTGGTCAGACTGAAGATTACAGTATATCATTGCCACACTGCTAACCACAGTGACTAACAGCCTTTAAAGCAAAGTGGGAATAGACTGATATCCGCCATTCATGACCTCAGACTAACCGGTCACAGCAATGTGTATGCTAGACTGGGGTTTAAGAGGGTATTAATGTGTTTGTGAGGGTGTGTGCATGTGTGTCTGTGTGAGTATGTGTGTGTGTGTGCGCGTGCGTGCAGCTTGTACAGTATGTGTGTTCCCTCCTTGAGGAAGTATGTGAAGAATTGGGTTAGAAATAGGATCAGACAATGATTCGCTGTTTCACAACCTTTTTATTTCCAAGTTTTTTCACAACATCTCAACATATAATGAAACAGGAAGAAGTGGTTCATATTTCACCTTACTGATATTGGATTACTGTCACTGTTATGCAAATCACAAGTAAGTCTCAAGTCTTAACCTTCAAGTCTCAAGTCACCGAGCTCAGGTCAAGTCAAGTCACAAGTCTCTGATTTCAGGTGTCAAGTCTCAAACGTAGGGTGTTTTATACCAATGCAAGTTCTTTTAAATTCTGGAAAATATAATTGTTTAATTACAATAGTACATAAATATACTACACAGATAAAAAAAGTTTTTCTATTGTATTCTAATTTGGACAACAGTTGTATTTTAAAAAAAAGATACAAAAATAATAAAAGGCAGGGTCATGAGATTAATTATACTGGAAGGTCTATTTGTACCAGTGTAAATAGCTGGACTGTGTGACAGAGGCTACTCACACCAACTCTGCCCATTCATCAGATTCAAAGTTTGCAGTCCCAAAAACATTTGACATATATATTAATTTAATTTATACTTTATTGTCACACCCATGCACAGAGCACCGCAAACCTAGTGAAATTATTTCTCTGCATTTAACTCATCACGGATCCCCCCCGGATACACACAAGTAATTGCACAAACACAAACATGCTGGGGGGGCCGGAGCAGTATATACAGTACAGTACAGTGCCCGGGGAGCAATTTTGGGGTTAGGTGTCTTAGCTACGACAGATTTATCCCCAGGAGGAGCTGGACTCGAACCGCTGACCTTGCGGTTGCGGGGCGGGAACTCTACCTCCTGAGCTACTGCCGCCCAATGCTTCAATGTTAATGCTATTGTTATGTTCCCCGTTCTCTGTAGTTTTGTGTCTCTCCCTCTTTCCCTCTCTCACTGTTTGCACAGGTACGCCCGTATGACCTGTACTGCACACAGTGAGAGACATAAAGAGGGAGTGAGAGATAGCGCAACCCGCGGACACACAAAACTACCGGGGTACAGAAAGGGGAACGTAACACTATGATCATACTAAAATAAACAGTAACAATAGATTGTGACAATGTATAGCCTACTTGTTTCTTCTACAAAATCCACAGCAAATCTTTCTACAGATGAAGTGTGGATAAGACTTAGAACATATCATGATGACATCTACACATGCATATCCCTCATCCCCATTCAAATCAAACCCATCCTGGAACGGATGGGTTTTTTGGACACGTAAAAATGTCCGCCGCTCCGACCATCCTGGAACGTTGGGCTTCCATATAAACCGACTGGCAAGTCACTGAAGGAGGCTGCTTATGGATTGTTGGACCGATTTGGGTTTAATCGCTTTATATTACTGTTGGTAAGTCGTCACATTTGATTACTTACACGATAATCTTGGAACGTTACAAAGCAAACCCCTTTTAGTTTAGGCTACAGCCACAGCATGTGATACACATTACGGCCTTCCACTGTCACCATAGCAACTATCCCTTAAAATGCCATAGGCGCCATTTTATGGTGTACTAGTCAAATGACTACGGCAAGCAGTGGGATGTCCAATTCAATTTCTCACATGCTACCTGTAGCAAACAAACATATTATTAACACTTATTTGTGTGGCTTTTCAAATGACACACAAAGTTCGACGTAGTTGCAATCCCATCTGATATATTTGCTGCGCATGTTTTGGAAACAGCAGTCTTGGTTTCCCAACAACTTCACATTTTCTAGAGTGTAAATGATGATCTTCAGCGTCATTCCTGCAGTTGCCATGATTGCAAAATCCCCTCACTGATTTGTATTTTATTTTGAGTGACATGATATCTCCAATTCGAGTCTTTCTGTTTACCCGCCCATCTAAATGTTTGATTGGCCCTACATGATGGAAATTAAGAATAAATACAAAAAAATTAAAATGCCTCCTCCCCAGCACACCACAGCAAAGAAGAGCGCACCGCTACTATAATCACAGCATAATACTTTTCACTCTGTCAAAGATCTGTTGGACTTTTACTGCAGGGACGCAGCCTTCTCTCACAATGGTTATGGTCCCTGTGGAAATAGTAACATAGTTTTGAATGAGATAGTGCTTGTTTCAAAAATAGGAACAAAGAAGATTTACTGGTAAAGATTTTGCATTGTACCTTCATTGATCTTCAGGCAATTGACCACGGTGGAGGCCACCACTTCATTAGACTCCCCGTCACACAGAACCCCCTGGATCTTGTGTCCCAGTCGACTGCAGCAAAAATAGATGGTAGCAGAGGAAATAACTGAATGTGTATGTCATCCACGGTTACCAATATACTGTAATAGACTGATAAACCACACATTTGTCACTCTGATACACTAGACACATCGAAAATTTGTCTGTTGTAAATAGATATATGAAATCCCATATCATAGGTCAGATCATTCTGCCTCATGAATGCATAACTCCTTTGAAATTATCTCAGCATCAAACCTCACTGACCAGTCAGTCGAATAACAGCAGACATGCTTGAGGACTTGCGTACAGTGGAGTTCCGTGAGGAGACACTTACCTGATGACCATGCTGTGGTGGATGCTGTCTGGCTCTCCGCTGGGATTGGCTGAGGTAATGGCAAGGGGTCCAGTGATGTCACACAGGTGCCCGGTCACAGTGAGGTCAGGGATGCGGATCATGATGCTGTCCTTGGTACCGACGCGGTTATAAGCTGGTCCCACGCCTAAACAAGTTCAATGAAAAAGTGAAGTGAATGCTGATAACTGCCATCGTGTTTAAGGTGAGAATACACTAGTACAGCATAGAGGTGTTCGATCGCAGCAGCCATGGCCTCGTTACCCAGTTTGAACAGCCAGTCTCCTTTGCTGACGATGCAGCTGATACCTCCAGGGTACACGTTCCTCATAAACTCCCAGAGCAGAGGGCTGAAGGGAGGCTTGGCTGCCACCAGCTGCTCCATGCTGGAAATACAAATACAGATGGGCTTCTCCGCTGGTCTGTCCTGGAAACGGTCACAGATAACAGGATTGACTTCGACAAAATGACACCAACTAGCTGCTTATTTTCAATCTTACTTTAATGTTGTACATCTCCTCGATAGCCTGGGGATTCTTGCAGGAGGCAGCCAGGGCGTACACTGTATCTGTGGGAATACCACATACCCC
>OMOT01079487.1:0-25056 GCA_900312575.1 Acanthochaenus luetkenii
AGAGAGGGAGGTGAGAGGAATGGGGAAGGATGAAACTGCACATCAATTTCATCCTTTTCTCTTTCATCTTTCTCTCCCAAGTGCACTTTTTGAGTGAAATATTGTCCCCATACTGTCCTTCATCTCAATACAACTGTACAGCATTTAATTTATATTCCCATCGCATTGGACTGCTACTAAAAGCTATAACTTGGAATACTATTGGTAATTGAAGAGTAACTTTGATAGGTACAATTTATGTATATCAATTCCTGCTGTACTGTTGCTTAGAGATGCTGTTTTCAGGCGGGGCTTATCTGTATAGCTCCTTCGGTGTATCTTTATATGCTCTATATTTGTTCCCTGATACCAACCTCAGAAACGATGTATTTTCTCATCCTTTTTCACCCATCTGATAGAGCGAGACATAAGAACCTCCCCTCACTTGGCCCTCTGCACATTGCATCCATTACTTATCCCTGTGGAGAGCCTCCAGGTTCCCCCTCGTCTATCTGCCCAACCAATCGCATCTTACCTATCCATTTGTCCCAGGTGATTGCTTGTATAGGCCCTCTATTGGATCTGTCACCCTCGGTTTCTCCTGCCCATTGACTTGCCAGGCTTTTGTCCCACTCCTTAATCAGCTGGTCCACTGGCAACTAAATCATGATAGATGGTTGGAAAGTGACGGGGTGAAGAAATGTGGCCCTGTCCAAGTGGTGGGGACATGAAATGGACACCCTGGTTACTTTTCTTAAAAGGCCAGTCTGTCAAGTTGAAGGACAAGGCTGTTTGGAGGGAAGGGGAGCATTTTTAGAAACGTTCAGACACATTTGTGATTTGCAGTGACCCTGTATTTTCACAATAAAATGCAAGCGAGCAAAAAGTGCCTTATTAATTTATAGCCTAATTGTTCAGACAGAGGAGTTGATATTGTAATGTGCTGTCACCACAGACCTTCCCCTCAAAACCCCACCATCAAAATGTTGCACCGACTCCAGAGAGTGCAAAGACATAAAGGCAGACGTGTATAAAAGAATCATTATACCGTACATACTAGTGACTGACTGAGGTTGCCTTTGAAAGCAGTTACATGACCCTCTGCAGGAACATGTCCCCTAATTAAATATTTACATTCTGATATGCGCGTTTGCCCCGTTTTGAGAGCCATGCTGGCAGACAACCGCCCTCCCTGTTTAGACCAGGAGAGTTCATGGAAGTTGACACAACACACATAATTTTGCATGAAGCATAAATACAGTGTGAGGGTTTAAGTGTGACTACGATCTAAATAATCCAGCAGCAATGGTAGAAGAATATAATTACCTAATTGCGATGCCGACGTATGATGGATATGAAGTGTGGGACAGAGGTGTTGTGTGTGATATGGTTGTGGTGACGGATCTGAGGGTATCCTGGTGGTAAGAAACACGAGTATAAACTGGCCATTCTCTTTTATAAAGGGTTAGGGTTAACCTAAATAAATGGTGAGTTGAGAGTACCGACATAATGCACGAGTGGTTTCAGGTGGAGTGTAAACACTGATGTCCTGCACAATTCGAAATCTAGACATGCATCAAATAATCGTATTGCCATCGTTCACAAACCTGAACGTCATCTGTTTCGTAACCTAACAAATTATGTTAAGGCTATACGTTCCAAAATGTATCATGTATCAGAGGTTTTACCGGGTGTGTAAACCATACGTTGACATGAATCCTCACATTACCATACCTTCCCACGGCATACTCACCCTCGTTTCTGTTTCCTTTTCACCAGACCGGCCACCAGCTCCCGTCAACGTGTCCATCATGCACCTGCGGGCCGACTCGGCAACTGTATCCTGGGAGGTTCCAGAGGGAGATATAATCATTGGCTTCTCCGTCTCACAACAAGTAAGTCCCACGCGTCTGAAGCAAACCGGGCAAACCAGGGAAAGATCAGCAGTACAAACTCTGGAAAAGAGAAAAGTTACCTACATGTTATTTCTGGCTATGGCCACGGTGGTTTGGCACTGAGCCTTCGTCGTGTCCGTTTGGAAAGGTTTTGGCAGACCGCTCAGCCAGTAGGCAGTATGAGGAAATGCAGCTGCATGGTATCCATTTTGTACAATTCCTCTCGACAGTCTGTGGTACATACGGGGATAAAATACCCATGAGCGGCTGAAGTATTTGTTGATCAGTGAAATTACAATTAGTTCACTGGCTGAGAATTTGTGCGCTCAGCAAATACTCATCACCACACAGTGTATCATGAGGTTGCCTAGCATACTAAGAGAGTAGTAGCACATACACACACAGATTAGTTTTCGTCTGCATGCGTATTCTGAGCAACCCCCTATAATGCTTTGCTTAGCATGGAGAAAGGCCGACTTAATCTGGCCTCCAGGCCTGGAATACAAATAAGACTCGGCACGCTTGATTTGTCAAGAGAAAACAGGGTTGCAGGGTGAATGCACATAACTGTACCCGCCATTAAACAGCATTTTTCAGGATGAATAGATTTCAAAGGCTTAAAATGGGCAAACAGCCCAAATGAATACTAAAGCTGAATGACGGAATACCGTATAGCCACAGTAACCGTGCCCACGCTTCATGGAACGCGATACATTATGCAGCCATTTCCCCCTGTTCGCTCAGTGCGACTGATGGGGCGAACGCATCATCGAAGCCTCTCTCCGTATGGCTGTTCATCGTGTTACGCATCTGAATTTGAGTCTGATAATTGCCTTGAACGTATATGGTGGTTTGATAATTACATTATTCATTGTGTCAAGAGAGTAGTGAGCTTCTTCAATTAATTGAGATAATATAGTACTCAGCCTCTTGAACAATTTGAGTGATGGGTACCTCCTAACCCATTGTCACATTTCTGTCCCACACATATTCTGTATATATTCTGGGTTTTTTGTCTCTTCTTCATCCAGTTTTGATTTAGTAGAGGGGTTGATAAAATATTGATTATGGTTAAGATATGGTTAAGCCAGAACAACTTTTAGGGAATCAGTGTCTTTCTCAAGGACATTTCCACAGGGCTGATATTTGGGGGTCAAACCTGCTGGTTAAAAGACGGTCTCTTTGAACACTTGACCACGCTGCTGCCCACTATATCGATTCATTTATCTATTAATTCAGCTATCCATCCATTCATTCTATTGATTCTATCCCTCTTCCAATCCCCAGCGGCAGGACGGCCACATGCAACGATTCATCCGGGAGGTCAACACCACCAGCCGGGCTTGTGTTCTCTGGGACCTGGAGGAGGAGACAGACTACATCATCCAGGTCCAGTCGATCGGCCTCTATGGGGAAAGCCAAGCCAGCAAGAAGGTCCATTTTCGCACCCTCAAGAAGTCAGACCGCTTCCCCTCCAACAGCTCCAACCAAGGTATGCTGCTCTGTCACATGGCTAGTAACATTTCAATATGGCAACGTTCATGTGAAAAACATTGTTTCATTCTGGGTAAGGGCCGTTTTTCATTGAGGGGTTTTCAGAGAGTGGGGGCCAATGGGATTCATGGTGGACCTTTATAAATCACGTTTCCCCACGACTGTGCCATTGCTCTTCTATGTACAATCTAGAACATTATAGAGGAGAAGACCTGTACATTACACATCATCGCATTCGGCGTAATGTTTCTTTGTCAAACTTTGTTCAATGCTTCTCTCTAAGGGAAACACCTCTGGCTGTGTCAACCAGGAAAGCTACAAAAGCTCCAAAAGCCCAAAGCGAGTTTTCCTTCTTGTCATGTCCGTGTCAGTCAATGGAGAGTAATAGAGTAACCAGGCCAGCAAATAATGGCCATGGAGTGTGTCTGAATACAGAGTATAGCTGATGAGGTCAGGTCACTGCAAACACAGTGACATCATCTCATTCTAGCACATAACGTAACGCAGAATATACTGTATGTTTGCCTCACTTTCAATTCCACGTGGTATGCCAAAGATCGTTTTCCTCAGGCAAAGACAGCAGCACCCCATTTCAGAGGCTTTGCCTGGCGTTGCTCTATAGCCTCTCCTGGCCGTTGAACACCTTTAAGCTCATTGACATTGAAAATTAGGTACAGTAAAGGTTAGAGCCTTGTGACCTGGAGCCTCACAGCGTCTCCCTGGGGGGGCTCACTGTGCCTCGAGCAGGTTTATTTTCCCCTATCGTCCAATTCATTATTGACAGACTCTTCATGCATGGCTGCAGGCAAGGCTCCTCTGAATGTATGCAACCCTATATCACTCGGGGTGCCTAATCAGGAAACACTTCAGATTCAGTTTCTGGGCTCAGCTCATGGGCTGGAGGAAATGCGATGGCCGTGACCAATAGAGAACGGGTTCAGTAGCTCTCAATGTCGCACAGCACAGATGAGGAAATAATGAGAAAGAGCTATTAACATTATATTCACTAAACTTCAGAGGCGACCCCTCAGCTTGTCTGCTCAGCAGTGGTTCAGCCATGATTATGGGACGAACTAAGTAGATTGACTCAAATAATGGCAGCTTGCATTTGACATTGGTCTAGGCCCTATTATGATTTATATGGCCTAGTCGAGGTTCTGAATATGGAAAGTGCTGACGCTAGTGAATCATACGTGTTTCTCTTCAGCTGACTCAGGTTGGGTACCGTTAGTTAAGCTGGCACGATCAGCCAAAGTGAAAGAGAAGGAAGCTAATTCAAGATCACCCTCCACACAAGAGCCACAGCTTTCATTTTTATATGAATACAGGCACTGGTATTACAATGCTGCTTTTGTGTTCTGATGTATAAGCAATCAGTGTCAACGTTCCATAAATCTAATGCCTGCAGGGCAGACTCCACATGCCCCAGTTTGAAAGGGCCATCCAATCACGTCAAGCTTCCAATTTGTGTGGTAATTACTGTTCCGTCTATAACTCAACAACACATTTTCTCTTTTCGTTATTGACATCTTGTCATTATGTATCATATTCTTTTTATTTGATCCGTGGCTGTATTGTTGACTGAACTTTGTCTTGAACACCTGGGGGAAAATCTTCGTCTTAAAAGTCTTAATGCTCCTTTACTGGATAATAGTCTCATCCCAAAACAATACGTTGAGCTGAATACAAGGGTCAGCAACAAACCAAATGGGGAATGAACAGATTCTATGTTCATCCCTTCGCCATATCTTTTCACAGACTGAGAAGATTGTAGGCTAGATTAAAGAATTTGTCAAATTGTTATGTTCAGTCTGTTGCCGATGACCACTGTGGTCATCTATAAAAAGCCTTTTTAATCTGACCTGCCTCTGCATCACAGAGCCATTTAAGAGATCCTTTGTCATGGCCAAGTTCTCCCCATTGAAAGTAAATTGATTCGAGCTATGATACTCCCAAATCAATAGTGCTTTTATTTCCCCCACTGCAATGCTCTTTGGTCTAATATGATAGAGCGTATGCCGCTACATGTAAACCTATCCTGCACTGGTTCTGAATCCATCTATTTCATAACAGGCAAGCACTGACTGGCAAGCACATATACACCATGTGTAGCTAGCTGGAGGATCTATTTCATTAGTTCCCTGAAGGCTTTTAATTAGAATGTGTGCATGTGCTTTGACTGCCCTTCAAACGTGAGGTATGTTTTGCTGTTGTCGGAACAGAACCCCAGAATAACTGGGAAATCTACAGCCATAATGTTTTATTTAGAGCATGGCTCTGTCTTTCAGTTTAGAAACATGTGATGCAACGATCAGTAAGACAGGCATAAGAACATCAATTTTTTAACTGTACATTGACACGTGTTTTGAGTATTTTGAGCAAGGTGTTTTAGTATGTACAGTACATGTGCAAAGTGAAAATATTTTTGAAGAAGATGAAGATGAAGATGAAGGCATTTTCCATGAAATATTTACTATATTAGATGCACTTTATTGATCCCCTAGGGGAAATTCAGGTGTTACAGCAGCAATTGGCGACACAATGCCAGAAATATAGGGGCACACCATCGTAGGTGAGCCGCTCCTGCTCGCAGAACGGGATCAGAAAATCAGATAAATCAACGCTTTGTGTTTGCTGGCGTGAAACCAGTGAGGTAACAATCAATACAATAAACACCAGATACAATCCCCCATCAAAGTCAAATCAAACCGCTGAAAATGTTTCCCTCTGCCACTAAACCGCCAGACAGCTTCATGTATATGGAGGGTAAGAAAAACAATATTTGCAGAGGATGAGAGGATGCTGTCAACATAACTGGGTCTGTTGCTGTGTGATACTTTAAAGGGATGCCAGGTTGGAGTCAGAATATGAACCTTGCCTCTTCCATTTGACAGCAAAGTAACAAAGCTATACTACACACACTGGAAACATCTTTCATTAATGCTCTATTTACATATACGTTCATATTGAATAGTATGTGGCTGTGCTGATACAACCTCACAGAAAAGACACATTCTAGAGGGTGATTATAATGAAAGCAAGTATTAAATCAATTGCGCGATGAAAGTGGCAGAGCTCCTTTCCCTGGACCATTACTAAGTCTATCCCTCATTGTATAAGAAGATTAATAATCAGTATAAAGGGAATGGCAACTTAGTGACAGTGTGTCACCATTCTATTGATTACCACAGCATAGTAGGGACTAGAGAGCTTGATCGCTGGTTTTAAATAAGGCATTTAATTCTAATGAAACCTAAGAGCACACCATGTAATTGCCTAGTCCCTAAGATGTATCTTTGTGGTACCAATATAGAGCCCGCCTGGTGTGTTAGTACACGGCTTCCCTGCACAGTTCATAGCCACAACTTACACCATGGGACGAGGAGGAGGAAGGCTGACTAATTATCTTTTGTACGCTCTAGGCCCAACCCAGCCCCTCATTCTCCTCCAGGAGAGAATCAAACAGCATATCTGAGCATGGTGCCGATGTGAAATATGTTATTCAGGCCATTTGGAAATCCCTTTCACCGTAGTATCAAACAATATTTTGTAGGTCACATTACATTTCATGCTGAACATCCTAAAAATCATTTTTCAAGAATGCACATCGCAGCATTTACCATAGCATGACAGGGTCTAGATATCATGGCAAGGTGCACAACCCGGCCTTTAGCATCAACTGTGATGATGCACTACTGTAGGTAATCATGAGGGCATCAAGATGTGTTGCCTATTACACACAAAAGGCTGCTTTCTAAGTTGAATGATAACCTAAAATGGACTTGCAGTCAAAGAGCAGATTCAGGGTCGGAAGACACACACACACACACACACACACACACACACACCACCACTACCCAAAAATCTGGCAGTACAATTGACCCCACTTGGTAATTGCAATCGCGTGCAGAGAGCTGACAGCCTGGTGTTCGGGGCCAGTGTCTTGACAACTTGAATCACGAAAGAGGGGCAATTGGGAGGAGTGGTGCTCTGGAAGTGTTCCATCCATGCAGGTGAAAAGATAGTTTGGAAATTGGCCCGTAGTCAATCCTCTTAAATGAGGATTAAGGCTACAAGATTGACGTGTGGTTTCGCCCACCACTTCTTCTGAATGCACGACGTGAGATAAACGGAACGTACATTTTTGCCAGCCCTTTGCTGACATGATGACTTAATGGTGATTGATATAGATTGGCTTAATTTAGGTTACATTATTATGTTAACCAATGTATAATATTATACTAATAGCTAAGTAAGACATATTATGTTATCAGATGGCTGATAACCATGTTGTGGTTTTGGCAGACTGAGACTTGGTTCAGACTCACGACTTGAGACTTGACTTGTGCTGCTCAAGAAAGTGCGATACTTTAGACGTTATAGCGGAGCAAACATGTTAGAGTTGTTGATATTATATTACAAATACAGACGATGCAGGGTTTACTAGTCTAGTAGTACTGTACTACTTTTAGTGTATATTTAGTGTTTAGTAGTGTGTATTGACCAGGACTGTCCTGTCTCCTCTCTCCCAGATGACCCCACAGTGCAGGGGCTGGACAAGTCCAGACATATACAAACAGGAGAGATGATCATCATTGTGGTGGTTTTGGTCATGTGGGCAGGTAAGTTTGTAGTTTGCTATGACTTAGTCATATTTTCAGCCGGATGAGTAAGAAATCAGAACCACAAATCTGGATCAAACACACTTTATTTAAGTACAACAAAGTACAATAAATATACAGGAATTTGTCTTGGCGTCATTGGTGCAGTGGCAGATCGACATCTTTGTTTCACAGTACATACACAGATGGTAGACGGACAAGAGGACCTCACATGTATAGCAGACTACACATGTCACTCTACATGTATTCAATAGCTACGATATGTACATTCAAAGTTAATGAAAGCATCAGTCTTTTTCCATTGGATTTGGGAGTTATTCTGAAAATTAGGACCATATCGTTTGCCATTTTTGCCAGTCAACTACAGACTGATGTCTTTGATCTATCAGCCAAAATCAAATATGAACATAGCATGTACAAGCTTTTACAGAGCTGAAAGAAAATATTATAAGCATTTTCACACTTTATACAGTATATAAAATATTTGATTTGATTTGGCAAGTTTCCAAGGCTTTTATTTAGAACCTTATAATACTACCCTAGGCCCTGAGAAGTCAGTCAATCAGTTTCTCCATGTGGCTTCTATTCTTTAAGGGTTATTAATCGGTTGATTGTAGGTCTAATGAGGTCTAATAGATATAAATCAAATTGAAAGCAAGGGAAGTTATTGATAATTTGTCGTCGTTAGTGAAATGACATTAAAATCCTGCATGCAAAGTTAAAAACAGATTATACTCTGATGGATGTGCAACGTGTTAATGTTTATTGTCGGCCTCAATAATGGAGACTCACGGTGCACATCTTTGAAAGAGGCATCACACTGTAGTTTCCCTTGTAGCTACATTAATACATTGACACATCAATCAATAAGTCACTAATTTATGACCCAGCCTGTCAGTCAGTCAGTCATCCAGCACAACACCACTGTAGGCCCTACTAAGTTAAAGGCCCAAACTCTGAGTAATTCTGACTCGAAAATAAATCTGACAACTCTGAACATGTCCCACCCATTTCAGGCAGTGTTGCTATAGTGATGTCAAACCAACCAAAGCAACATGACGCCGATCTGAGCTTTCTTTGCTCTTCAACGCTCCATGCACGTATGACTTGCTATCCCTTTGAGGAACTGTGCTGATTAATGAAGTGTTGCGGCACCAATGAGAACTGGCATATCTGATAGACTTCCAAGAGCAGGGTTTCCCGCCCCTGGGCTACAGGGGGGAGATCTGAAATAATACTAATCAGAAGAACCAAAGTAACATAGGGGATGTAAAGAAAAAGTAAACGACACTTCTTAGTTGCAGCAGCAATAGCACAACACTCAACTGCTTAATAAATTCATAATATCATGTTAAATACATACATTTTCAATGCATTTGGAATAAACAGTTACCGCCATCTATATATGAATTGAACCAAAAACAGCTTCCGGTTCAAAATCAGATTTACCTCATTTACCGTGTTTTGTGAGGAGTAAAGCATCTTCAAAAGTGCTTGAATATGTAGTGAAGTCCTGGTGGAAAATATCTGCTAACTCTGCATAGTTGTGGTGGGAAACCAACCGTGACAAACATTGTGCCGGTCACACTGAGCATAGTTTCACTTCACATCAGGAATAGTTCAGTTCATCTTTGTGAGGAAAAGCACATTACATGGACTAAACCACGTCTCAACATACCTGTATCTACCACGGGGCACAAACTAAGATTTAGGATCTTTATTCCTGCTGGACTAGTCCCATAAAATACAACAATGTTAATGAAAGTTTAAAGGTTCAAGACAAATGTGAATAGTCTCTTGGTGACTCTATCCAGAATGTACTGGTCTTTCCTTTTTGTATGCCAACAAGTGCATGGACATGTGTGCAAAAAACAACAACATTGATATAGTAATGCCTACAGAAATAAACTTAAGTGCATCAATCATTCATAGTGTGGTCTTTCATAGAGGGCTAAAGTTAAGTAAAGTACAGTAAAGGTAAGTGTAACTGCATACAGTATGTAGTAGCAGCCTGTCTCTCTCTGTATCTTGCATAAGATGGGTTAGTCTCTTCTTTAAAACACATCCGTATCCATGACAATGGATTTGATTAGTTTTACTTAAAAACGTTGTTGTTAAAAACATTTAAATGTACAGACAAATTCAGAATTCGTGAAAGTGGAACTGGCTACCATCAACATCTCCCCTGTACAAAGAGACAATGACCCATGTAACTGCAGCGCTGTGTTCTGTAATCGTACACATTTTATTGAAAATTAAACAGATAAAGAAAACACTTATTTAAAGTTGTTCATGTTTTTCTGTTGAGATAGCAACTAAAATATCAGATCTGTGCCAAATGATGAAAGATTCGACATATAAGATACTATATGCAGTACATACCGCATATAATAATACATTGCTAATGACATGAAACGCTTGATGGTTATGAATATTTCTCACAGCTCTCTAGTTCTTATTACTAGCTCTTATTATTAATTCATAACATAATTGAAGCAAGCGAGTTAACTGTGTGCATACTTATCAAAACTGGAGGCAGAACTGCATCTGGCAGATTGCAAAATGCAACATCTCTCGGCCCATGGAGAATTGACTGTCTTCCGAGCTTGCAGATAAAGGCACGAGCATCACAACCCCTCGGGAACTGAATTACATTATCCACATGACCTTTCACAGTTACAGGACTGTGAGTGACAGCTCCCGCCATATGAATGAATTCCTGTGTGTGTGTGTGTGTGTGTGTGTGTGTGTGTGTTGCGTGCGCGCCCATCTCTCACCTCCTGGCAGCTGTTATTGCCCTATTCTGCCGACAGTATGACATCATCAAGGACAACGACTCCAGCAACAACAAGGAGAAGGCCAAGCCGTCGTCGGAGAGGAGCACCCCGGAGCACCACAGTGGAGGGCTGCTGCGGAGCAAGGTGAGCATGGCCCCTCTCATGTCTGGACCCCCATGTGCCCCGGTCTGCCAGGACCCTCTCTCCTGTGCCTGCCCTCCACCGTCTCCCTCTCCCACCCTCAGTCTCAGTTAAGAAAAACATGTATTATTAAGTGGAGTGGATTGCCCATTCTCCCATAACAGCAAACTATAAGCTTTCCCAAGGATACAAATGAAATAAAATACAAAAATTGACATTTATTTGATTAGCCAATGGAATTTGCATGTCAGGGCTTTGTGACAACAATAGATTGAAAAGCTTGACAGGGCTCATTTGAAATATTAATGAAATATCTGTGTTGGCAGAAAGCCAGACCACGCCATGTATTCATGCCGTGCACTTCCCTGTACAGTCTACTGCATTTTGAAAATAGCAGCTATTTTGCCATTTACCATCGTGCCCAGTTTCATGGCCGAAGTCATCTTTACTCAGACAGCAGTGTTGCTGGAACACATCTCGAACGCAGACCTTATTTCCTGGAGTTCATTTTAAGCTTGACCTTCATATATGGCATTTCATTTTCTCCATGACCCCTCTCAGTTCATATCAGTATCCATTTCAGACATGAATTCCTATATCATATAACTGGCAACTTTTTAAAAACGCCTTGCAGGTACATTTATACTACACACCAACAAACTAAAACTTTGTTTGCTTAACAAGTTGAGTGGATTTAGACGGTTATTTTAAAGAAGGCTAGCCGGGGATGGTCTGCCCAATGGCAACATACTAATTCTTAGTATTGGTCCAAGCTAGTACAGCTGAAATGGTGAGGCAAAGACTAAATCTGAACAGTCCTACATACCACTTTGGGGCTAAATAAAGTTAAATAATATCACAGTTTTAAAAAATGGTTTCACTATCCCTTTAAGAGTAAAACACATGCATTTTGTGATGTGATGCTATTCTTATTTTAACATTAAAAAAATGTAGACATTCTTTAGATAATGATAATGGCAGTGTGATATAATTGATATACTCTTAAAATATGTTACAGCAGTTAAAGGTGGAGGTTTGGGCACCTTTCAATACACCAGGCACACGAAAGAGATTGTAGACAAAGATCAGTAGACCAAATGAACAAGAGAACAAAGGGGAAACGACACAGCTCATTTCCACGTGTACTGAGGACAGACAGATGGATGGGAAAGTGGCTTTTATGGCAATCGATTCCCTCTGCTTTTCACTCTAAATGATCAGGCCGAACCTCGCCGATGACCGTGATCGATGGTGATGATTTTTCTTCGGCCCTATCTGTCAGAGAACTACAGGGGGCTCGAAATATCTCTGAGAGACAAGGACACTCACAACAGAATTGGATGTGGATGATACATAACAAAGTAGTGGCATCGTAATGTATTGCACCTTATGAAAGCATGTGACTTACACCTTCAATAAAGAGCTTTTGAGGGACTATGATATTTAAACTGATGAACTTTATAAAAATGTAAAAACGGAGCTGCACTTTTAAATTAAGGAAAAGGCCCCACAGGTATTGTAAACAACTACTGTCCTACATAACACATCATTGTTGACAGTCAAAATAAAAGTTATACAAATGAGGAATTAAAAAGTTCTGAACTTTAACCAAGATCAAACAATGCATACATTTGAGGTGCTTTGAAGTGGGTTCATCTGTGTCATTGTGGAACATAGATAATCAGTGTCTCCTTAACACTATTTGAGTTCATGGCTCAAATCATCCTGCTCTGGCGCATCATGCGGCAACAGTGCGCCAGTGTCCTATGATCAAGCGATGTCTTAAAAATTAGAGGAGAAAGGAAAAGGAAGTCATGCTGATTTGTATTTCTCTCATCTTTTGCAGTTTCATTCCTCTGTGTCATCTATCAACATCATTGAAGTTTGAGGGGAAGGATGCAGATGTCAGATGTCTCCCTCTCTCCTCTCCTCTCCTCCCATCGCTGCATTTTCAACCTTTCTCACTGATGAGAAGAAATAATAATCTGGGCTGAGACAATTGTGTATGTGGTTACCATGATGCACGTTCGTTGACGCAGGTTGGCCAAGTTAATGTTGCAAATGGCACACACGCATGCACACATGTACAGTATTTGTAAACAAAATGTTAACACAAAGGCGCACTTAACCCCTCACACACACACACACACACAAACACCATACACGCACAAATACACACATACATGCAGGTTGATAGTGCATAAAGTAATGTAAACACATGATGTAGTTAACATGAATGACTTTGCCAGATGCTTGGTATGTTTTTGAATTACAATACACACAGTTATCATCTCTGGGAGGCCTGTCAGCCAGTGTGTTTCTGATAGTGGCACGTACAACTAGATGCCATGTTCATATGTTATAGACAACTGAATTTAATTAAATGTTTCCATATCACAACAGTATATTACTGTGTGGGTGCTGCAGGCAGATTGTTAGCAACAACAAGGGTCAGTAAGGATAAAGGTTAAATATTGGCATCCAAAATCAATTTGAAGAAACCACAACAAACATTTCAAAATTATTCAAATTAAAATGCCATTTTGTGAATAAACATTGCATTTCTCACATGTAGTTACACTTATGTAATTACATAAACCATGTCTGTACATATTTCATTCATTTACTAAAATAAGTTGCATGAAGGTGATTTGCCTGTAGAATAGCATTTGATGTGCATTAGAATTTACATGAAAATGATGCAGAAATAAACATTATTGCAATACTGTGAAACTGTTTAACTGTTTTGATTATTCTATTTGCCCTGCTTTTAAATACAGACAGATCTTTTTTCATCCAATGTTTCACTTGATTTAGATCTTGTAAATGTCCTGGTCATTGTATTATCTGAAGTGTAAAATAAAAAAATAAAAAAATCTGATTCTAGAATGTTACTAATTCCTATCGAAGGCTTAGCTGATGAAGACTGTGATATACAGTTGGTTTGACTACTGCTGACAAAATCTACTTATTGTAAGTCGCTTTGGACTAAAGCATCTGCTAAATAACATAATGTGATATAATGTAATAAAGCTTATTTTGAATGTTGTATCGATAAGTAGCTGCTAATGTAACGGCATTGAAGAGGTTTGTTAAATTGACTCCTCTGGCTGAAATACCATGAAATCTGTCTCACTGAAGACCTAACTGTTAAAATAATATGATCCTTGCAAAAGCTACATTTATTGAGGACAGCAGCATAGTCTTAGATTTAGAGGTGCCTTAAGCTCATCCAAGCAGAAGTGATAATCCTTGCAAGCATGAATGACACCAGAAACTACCACAGATGATATAGTAGAGGTCATGGCTTACAAAGGGTGAGTAAGGCATTTATATGAAGCCATCCATGTATGAAATGTTTCTCATTTATATTCATTTTCTACAAGTATTAATCATCTTTTAATTACCGTAGTTAAATGTAATCATTATCAAATTTAAATACAGCTCATATATCGTAGTTGTTAAAAATATCTCACCGAAACATTAGTACCTTTATCCAATTAACTCAATTTACTCAATTAAAATATTACGTTTTGTCTGAAGGATGATGACAGAACTTACAAAATGATATAATTATAGTATATTTGTACTTGTTCATGGTAATGAGTATGCAACCATTCATTCTGTTGTCAAAATGTCATCGTTGAGTTACGTTCTTTTACACCACAATACATATAGCTGAAACTACTAAAAAAGACGTCTACATTTTGTTTATTGTCATGCGCTAGATAACCGGCACAGTCATGTATAAATCTACAGTGGTCTCTTTTTGTGGTACAGTGCCTTGCAGATTATTATTCTCTGCATGCCAGCCTCTCAGCTGCAAGAGTCGTTAAAAATTATACAGGAGAAGGGACATCCACTATTTGTTTTTCACATTGTCTCGTAAATCATGTTGCATATGATGCCAAACAGTGGCAGCAAGGAAACAGGAGAGCTCAAACTTTATGGAACGGAAAGCAGTCAAAGTATACTGATCAAAGCCAAAGCCAATGTCAACTGCCTATTAAATCATAATGAACTCGTAAATCATTTTCTCACGCTGAAATTATTGTAGCGCTTCACCATACAGAAATAAATCAGTTGAGAAACACAGTGCGCGCAGATACCATCATGCACAGTGGGGTGGTTTATACTGTCTGACTCCACAGTACTGGCACTTTCTGTAGCTCTGTGTTGCCCTGTAGTCTATAGGAGTATTTCAGTCTCAAGTCCACTCATGCCCCCTTTGAGCCCCTTTTCATAAAATACGCAATTTCTTGTTCTTTCACAATTGTATCTCCTGTTTTTATCTGTAGTCCTGAGGTCAGACCTTCAGCTCATTTCCAGTCTCTACCTGCGCTACACAAACCTTTTGATCTATTCCTCGGTCTACATGATAACAATTACTGCAAAAAAACGTCTGCGGCTGAATTTACAGTTCCCTATGACATTTACTATTAGCTTGCCACATGCAGTCAAGTGTACTTTCAAACAGTTGGCAGTGTGATAAATCTTCCACAGCCAATTTACTGTAGGTGAACACCTGCAGGCACAAGAGCACACACATATCGAAGTCAAGCTGAAATTGAGTGGCCCTGTGAAAGGGTCGTAAAGCAAGGTTACAGCTCTCAAGGTGCAAATATACGAGTACCGTGGTGCAAACTAAACGGTTTAAGATCATTTCAGCATGGTGGATATATGAATATGTAAACTCAGATGGACATTTTGTTTGTGAAGTAAATTACATCCAGACAACTGACAGGATGTCGTTGTGCCTGCGGGCTTGATGTGCATTATTCATTAGTTTGAATCAGACATGCACAGTGGGCTAAATGAAGGGGCACATCGATGAGATTGTGTCAGTCAAACAGCTGAACAGGAGAATGTCCTTGCATTTGATCTGCAGCAGTGAGCTGGAAAAACACAATGGATTCAAATTCCCGTTTGAACTGAAATACTTTGGACAGACAGTAGGCGCACCAAGTTCATGGGAAAAGCTCACTCATAAAAACATTTTAATTTGTTCTGCTGGTCTGATGTTACTGTCAAAATTGTAGAGCCACTTTTAAATCTGAATTGATTTGCTCCACAAAGTCAAAGTGCAATCACCATTTACGGTAGATAAGGCTTTGAAACATTGGCTTCTGCCAGTGGTCTTCTATACAAACAGAAATAAGGGTTCAGTACAGTAAAGTATTTGTACAAAGTCATTTATTATGCATAAATATGTAACAAACCAGAACAGTTTCCAAAGTCTGTACAACTAGGATCTTTACACGGTTTAGGACAACTGCATGTGGTTTATTCACAAATTGCTATTATAAGTATCACAACGCTGTTTATGGAAACCCACCACTTGCATAGATAGAAAATAAGCACAGTCTTTGCAAAGCAAACTGTAAATGACACTGGTTAATCAGGGTAATAAAAGCTTATGAGAAAATCAAATCCCTTTTTCCAACTGAGGATATTGCCTCAAATGTTATTTGGCCTTGGACCCTCCCCAGTTTATTTGTATTCACTGCACTCCAGAATCAAGTCCAGCCCCCCTTGCTGGGAATCTGCCAATGTCAATGTATACATTGACTACATGAAACCAAACTTTTAGTGGCCTGTCCAGTCCAGTTAGATTGATCAGTGAGTGTCTAACAGAATTTGTACAGGTTTTTTGTACAATTCAAAAGGACGATCCAATAGGATTCTGAAGGGATTGGTTGCTAAACTAAATTACATCATGGGAGATTTTTCACAAGGGATGTCAACTTTGTTTGAAATTCAATTAAAAATGTCAGACATTGGGCTAGGATGACATCTACCAACTTTACATATAATGTAAAGCGGTGTATTGTTCATACTGTACACCATTATGCACTATTATCGTTTCTCATGTCAATTCCTTATCACATAATGTGTTTTTGTTGGTGTGAATAGAGCAGTCCATCTTAATCTAGCTTGCGGTGAAGCTACTGTATGTGTTAAAACAATATCAGTTTGCATGCTTGTAATTACACCTGTTTTAAAACAACATTGGGTGGCGTAGGCGACACGGTGACTCAGTGTCGCCTCACAGCAAGAAGGCAGGTTCAAATCTCGCCTGGCCCTTTCTGTGTGGAGTTTGCATGTTCTCCCCGTGTTCACGTGGGTTTCCTCCCACAGTCAAAAGACATGCATATACATGTGTTTGTGTGTAGTGTAGCATGTGATGTATATGATGCATGCAATGCAAAGCCCTTTGAGACATGCTTGTATAAAAGGGCTATATAACTCAAACATGATTGATTGATTGACGTGTTGCCTGGTGGTCTGTCATCAGTTCTGAGCCCGTCTCCAAATATCACTCAATAAAACTGAATCAGCAGATACTGAAACATCCACATCAGCCAATAAAGTAACTGAGGTGGTGAGTAAATACTGCAGAAATTGTCTCCATTCACAGTCAATACTAAATGTCAAAATGTACCCATAGACACACTGGAGGCTACTGTTGGTGTCCAGCGCTGGTCTCCTCTGACATACGCAATGGACTTGGTATTTCAACTGGTCAGGGAATGAAACAATGCAATTAAGATCCATGGCCTAACCCGATAAGACAACCAATTATTCTGCAGTGGGTGTCATGACAACAACACAGAGCCCCTCCACTACTTCCCACCCTCCTGCTTTCACTATTATTCAGTCATAATTCCAGGAGTAGGACCACCTCAGCCAGACCGGGTACAATATAATATCCTCTTGATAACGAACATAATCTCTGAATTGGTTCAGAATAATCCATACAGAATATAAGCGGAGTATCAATTAGTCTGTAATGACATCTGGGTGAAAGCAGGTATTTGGTGGCATTACATTACATTACAGCATTTAGCAGACGCCTTTTTCCAAAGCGACTTACTATAATAAGTACATTTTAATAAGTACGCTTGGATGCTGCGATGCGCCCATCAATTTGTGTTTCTGTGATAGCCATGGGGCGGGTGGAGAGGATCGAACTGGTTTTGTGGTGAGTGGGCAGAGTCTAGAGAGGAGGAGAGAGAGGAGAGAAGAATAGAGGAGGCGGCGTCGGTGGACAGGAGAGAAAACTGCTCAGCAGAGGGAAGCGAGGAAAGAATAGCCGTAGAGAGCGAGGTTAGGTGAGAGGGGTTTTTTAGGTTGCGTCGGGTCGCAATGGTGTGAGTGGATGCTGAATGGGAGGGGGAGGGTGAGATGGGAAGGGAGAAGGATACAAAGTGGTGGTCGGATACAGGGAGAGGGGTGACGGTAAGGTTGGAGGTGCAGCAGGATCTGGTGAAGATGAGGTCAAGCAGGTTCCTCGCCTTGTGGGTCGGAGGAGAGAGAGAGAGTGTGAGGTCAAAAGATGAGAAAAAGTTCAGAAAGGCTAAAGATTGCAGTTTCTCTGGCTGGATGTTAAAGTCGCCTAGAAGAACGAGTGGAGTGCCGTCTTCGGGAAAGAAGGTGAGAAGGACATTCATCTCATCAAGGAAGTCACCAAGCTGACCAGGGGGGGCGATAGATCACAACAATGTTAAGCTTGACAGGAAGAGATACAGAAATGGCGTGGAATTCAAAGGTGGAAATTGAGAGATGTGAAAGAGGAAGGACAGTATAGGTCCACTTAGGTGGAACGAGGAGGCCTGTGCCTCCCCCACGGCCGGAGGCTCCAGGGCTGTGGGAGAAAGAGGAAGCAGCCGAGAGGGATGCTGGAGTGGCAGTACATCCTGGTATGAGCCACGTTTCTGTTAGGGCCAGGAAGTGGAGGGATTCGGACAAGGATGGTCTCCGTTTTCTTCACCGCCGTGGCATCATGTGGTCAAGAAAGGAAAATGTTAATTATGTCAATCAAACTAATATCATTAAGCCATCCGGTCGAACAATCCTATCACATAACGGGTGATTATTGACTTGAGAATCCTTTTGTTGTTGTTGTGATTGTATATGAGGGTTACCATGCACAAATAATGGCTATTCTGTAAAATCCTGCTGTAATATAATTCACATACAATTAAAGTTCTACACATTTTCGAACCTAATGCAAAACATACAGGCTGATTCTATTCAGACTGCATTCTACTAAAATAATTAAATGTACTGTACATACATAAATTACACAACTTTGACATTGAAAAAATACAGCATATGGAAATAGGTTTCTTTACTCCAACAGTTTTGGCCTACATACATACATACATACATACATACAGTACATTGTCCTCACAACCCGAAATCACAATTCTCCAACAGTAACAACATCGTCTTTATGTACAGTGGCAAGTGAGTGAATGAAGATTGTACAGTGAAACAGCTTAAAATTATCTTTTGGTTATGTGAACCACATGTCACATTTTAATTGATAGTCCTTGAGTAAGTTAGCATTACGATTGAGTGTTACAGACATGTCAGTCCACTTCAACTAGTTGGTCGTTAGTATTGTCGTATTCAGCGATCCCTGTTCCAATGCTGGGGCTGGTGTGTTTTCTACATTACTAACACACTTGTACATCATGTTAGCAGGGTCTACTGTACGGTCACATGTCACATGTCCACACATTGACATAGCGAACACAAAGCAGTCAAAGGATTATTCGTTTTGAATAAGGCCAGATTTCTACAACCACACGAGGAAGGATCGATTACCTTTAACGGTAACTGTAATTGCTATTTGTTAAGGCTGTTAGCATTGCTGATGGTCCCTTGGTCTACTGAATGCACAACACAAACCCTGTGGGAAGACAAAACGAAAGAGCTACTGTACATGTCCTATGCTATCAAGCAAAACGTACATTATCCATGAAATATTGGTTAAAAGATTGATACACTCTTCCCCATTCTGTATAGGTTCATGCTATAATGTATTTCTTTTAGAAATGTTTTATTTGCCTTTATAACAATGTACTTATGCTGCCGTATATTAAACACCAACACAGAGGAAAAGGAGCGGACTGAGGGACGGACAAAGCTTTGTCTAACTATTGATTTCATGTCACACGTCTCCACAAAAACCAGTCTGCTCGAGATGATCAAATGTACGATGAATGTACGATTCACCCAATACCATGAAGGAAGATTCATGCCAGCCTCTGCTGCAATGCTGGCCTGCTCCCAGTGACACCTGAGGCCACGGCAGCTGCAGCCCCACTGAGGAGACTGCAAGCTTAGAGAGCTGTTGACGAGGGCTGGATATAGAACCATCTTTGGGAACGTTTGATGGGAAGCCGGATGTTTAGCAGGACTCCGTTTGTCTAGTCTGTATCATAATTTCACAAATGGAAGCCTTGTGTGACAAGTGTTTTTGTAAATGTACCCCAAAAACGGAAGTGACTCATTCCAGCCTCTATTCCTTACTGTCTTCTGTCGGTAGTTTTTGTTTTGTCTGGGGAAAAAAAGGCTTGTTTGTGTAGACATTTTTATGGCAGCAGATGGTTGGAGTTGGCTGTTTAAGTGCAGTATGTTTTCACTGGTTTATAATATCACGGTAGTCTTTTTGGCTTGTTTGCAGCAACCGCAGAATATCAAGAAGGTAGTCGTCCGAATCGGGTTGCGCACCACGGCACTATGGCACATCTGCCGAAGTGATGTATGCTGCGTGGCCTTTGAGGTTGGTCTTGGGGGACTGTGGTATGTGTCGGCAATCAGATTTGAGTGGTTTGTGTGGACTTGTGTGGCGCTGAACGTTGAGCAGCTGTTGTCGGGTGTGTCAGTCTGAGTCGTTGCTGCTTATGGACGAGATATCCTCAAGGGAGACGTCCTGGGGACTCAGAGCTGCATTGACGGAGACTGGTTCGGAGCGGGACTCGGCCAGTCTGAGAGAGACAGAGAGACAGAGAGAGAGAGAAAATGGGAGAGGGAAGAAGAGAGAGAGAAAACATTGGTATTGCTACAGAGGTCAGGGACAGGAAGTGAGGGCAAGCGAGGATGTTTATTTGAGTGAAGGAATGACAATGAGCAGAGGAGGGAGGCAAATGTACAGAGTGCAACGTGAAGAGGCACCTTGCCAAGCTATCAGTGGCAAACACAGACAGGTGGAGAATTACAATTGGCACAGGGTCAAACATGCAAACAACAGTCACCATCAGAACCGAATGATCACTTGGGCAGAAAGTGAACGTGATTATCTACAATTGATTTGTTTGTCCATTTCTAATGTGGAAAACCACGTGGCACAGAGGGGTGCAGGGAATAAATGGCGTCTTGTATGAACAATTGGCAGGAGTACCATGGTTAACATGTACAACAGAACGACGAAATGCAAACCATAATTATACAGCTATTGGAATAATTAACCCAAATGATCATAACTGACTACAGAAGTTTATTTATTTTTTTACTGTGCATCCAAGTAACAATTTACATTTCCTCCAATACATTCCGGACAGTGCAAGAAGGCGCAGGTATGATACTGTACAGGAATGATGGGTGTTCCAGTTTCAAGGTCTCATGCTACATGCAGTATCAAGCATGTACTGTAACAAAACGATATACCGCTCACATCACTTACCAGTGTCCATCTCCTCTACTTCCATGTTGCTGTGTGCCAGGTGGAAGACAGAAGAAATCATGACTACGCCACTCAATGGTAAAGACTGATCAGTGGAAAAACGAAACATTTAATTCAGCTTTGGCTAAAGATTGCACACAAGGAATTAAAATGATTCAGCTGCTCTTGGGGGGAACAATGTGACAAAGCTTTGATATTAAAACCTTTGTCGGGGTTACAGGATTACATAGTCTTATGCTACTGCTACTTGAGATGGGTGTTTTAATTCATATTAATATATAATATTTCCCCTACGTTTTTATTGCACGAGAACCCCCTGAGACCACATCTGTATATTTTACCTATGATCCATAAAGACCCAGTTAACCCACAAAGCCGACCGGTGATTTCAGGAGTGGGAGTGAAAGGATTTCGAGCTTTGTGGAATTTCATATTATAGATTTTGTATTCCGATCTCTTATATTAAAGATGGTACACAGTTCCTTATGTCCCTTAAGAGTCTCCCGCCCCTGACTCAAAACACTTTATTGTGCACTCTTGACATTTAAGCGTTGCATACTAATGTCCCACATCAACAAGGCCTATTTGAATTCCAGGCAAACACAGAGGCCCTAAACAAACTTTCTTTTGACTATCTGTTTTGTCACTTTTTCTTCTTTAACAAATACCTACTGTTGGAACAGCCAAGGAACAGCAATGGGAACAAAACAAAAAAGAGTTATGCAAAGCTTTGTGTGGGTCGACTAGAGGAAGCGTTTCTACATGATGCTCAGGGAGAATCATTTTCTTCCTCATGTAGTAGCGTGGGGGCGTTATATAGACAAATGTATTTTTAAACTGTGTCAATTGTCAGTGCACAAGAAATGCAAAAAGTCATCCTGTCAGTGGGAAGACTGTGGACATTAAGTGTTCCATTACCTGTAAAACAAAGAATGTAATATACATGATTTAATGCCCCTGTGGAATAGTGTATACAGATCAAACTGAGCGCTCTTTAAAAGACTGAATTACTGAGCACAGGAGTTCCATTAAGAGAGACGATGTCAAAAGTCCTGTAGCCCGCCACTTTAAAAAAAGCCAAGGACGCAATGTCTGTCTTTTCTTTTATAGGCATCGAGAAGGTCTCTCTTGGGCCAAGAGGTGATTTAAATTTCATTCGAAAACGAAGAGACTGGACCCAAATGGAATGAATTAGGAATTACATTTTAAGGATTTCCTTTCGATGTTTTAACATGCTATAATGTTCTTGACTGTGAGATGGGATTATATGTCCTTAAGGGGTTGAAACCAATGGTACCTCCAACACCAGGCGCTAGCAATTTATTTTGTATTTTTTATACTGCAGTCTGATTGTCTATGGACTCTGAGGTAGTGATTTTGTAAGCTATTGAGCATATCTATTGTTGACTATGCATGTAATCCTGTAACACTGACGAAGGCTATTGCATCCCAAATGCATTGGTTTTAATATTAAAGCTTTGTCAAATTGTTCCCCAAGAGCTGCTGAGTTAATTGTATTCCTTTGCTTCTTTTTGATCCATGCACCTTGGTGGAGTTGCAAGATTGCATCAGATTGTACACAAGAATGTACACCTAGAATTCAACAAGTCATCAAATGCCAAAACCATGTCCTCAAATATATAGTGCAAGCTCAGGCACTATATGATTTACAAGACTAAGTACAAGATGGAGTAAGACTTTTCATGATCATCAGATTTCAGCCCCAACTGTGTGTGTGTGTGTATGTGTACACTAACAAATGGCAAAGGCAGCTATTTAGCCTACTTCCTTAATAAATTATAACAGCATCTTAAAACATTGTAACATCTGCTGTCCCTGCTCCACCATGACTAAATGAAACCCAGACAAGCAAGCTTAATTGTAAAAAACATGATGAACTCATCGCATATTAGATGAGGTTGAATTATTGAAGCACCTTAATGTGCTATGGAACCAAGCTAGTTAAAGTTAAACATCGTAAATGTAATTCCAATCCATTGACTGGTCACCATTTATAAGTCATATCTTAAATCCAACTCAAACAATTTAAATAAAACCCATTTGTATTTAAGGTTATCTCATGAGGATGTGTGGTAAAGATGCTTTTCATTGAGAAACTCCGGTACACCTCCTAGTATTTTTACATTACATAGTTCATGGAGCATCAATTAGCACTTAGTTCATGGGTTCTCATTTTATGCCAGGGATGCCATCCATTAAGGGACAAGTTAGCCACAGCTCAGAATATCAGAATTATATCATGTGCTAAATGTACCACAGTGATCTACACATCGATACATCTTTAAGAGGGTCTTTGGCTGTTTTGTTTTCAATAAAGGAGAGAGAGTAAACTACAAAACGTAATAAAAGATACAACTGCCTCTTAAATGTGTTAGATTTGTGTGTGTGTGTGTGTGTGTGTGTGTGAGAGTGTACTGTATGTGGGTAAATACAACTAGCAATTCATGACCAAACATTTTATATTCAGTGTATTCATGTATTCATGTTTTTAGTTTTTTCACGACAGCAAGTCACAGGAGATAGTGAGGCACTGAAGTCTAGAAATGTGAACAAATCGATTCCCAGTGGGAAATTAAAACGTATTACGTGTACAGAAGACGAGGCTCGACCGTGGTCCTTTAAACAGTACAAGCACAAATTCACATCCCCTTCCTGTCTTTTTTCCATGGGCACTGAACAGAATTGTCTACTAAGAGGTATTACCCAATGTTGAGTATGTATGCAGGAATATGACTGAAGGTTCCTCCCTACAAATGGAGGACTAACAAACTCCCATGACCCCTTGATAATCTGTCCGAGGGGAAAAAGCTGTTCTATAGTCGGAACAACCTCTCCGGTCCCATTTTGGAAGATGGGGACGACAAGCCCCGTCTGCCGATCCAAAGGCACTTTCCCCCAAATCCATGCAATATTTTAGGTGTGTGTCAACCGTGACACCTCAATGTAACCCAGAGCCTTAAGCGTTTCAGGACGGATCTCATCCACCCCTGACGCATTGACACTGCAGAGATTTCTTGTGACCTCGGCTCCGACCTTCCAGAATCCTCCAGAATCCTCCAGAATCCCCCAGAATCCCCCAGCTATGCCTCTCGAACAGAGAGGCAGGTTTAGGGGCTCAACAATATCCCCAGCCGAGGTCAGCATTTCCCTGCCCCTGCTGAGAACAGACCGAGTGACGTTCTGCCGAATGGTTTCCCAGAACCTCTTTGAGGTTGCCTGAAAGTCATTCTCCGTAGCCGCTCTGAACTCCTTCCCCACCCGGGCAGTTTCCACATGGACACTGTAATTCCATCTTCACCCACTCCTCCTCCCATTGACCCATTTGCTTTAACGAAAACATTTCATCCTCCAACACAACAGGCAGATCTATTAGCCGTGGGCCAGTACAACTTAATCAGCTGCCATGCCTCTAATGTGAGGGGGGCCCATTCCTCCGTTGCCTCTCCTCTGTTTATGGAAGGATAATGCAGCTCTGCAGGACACACACGCACATTAGCTGATTATATGGGACTGGGAGCCATGCAGAGTGTTCACTGGACTGTATAGCCTATATTCCCTGTCGTTTGTCGTGCAGGAGGGTCATATCATAGTGTTTTGCAGTGGAGTGAAATCCTTTGATAAGTTTGTGTATGGAGTGTGCTGAGAGCATGAGT
>OMOT01079488.1:0-17717 GCA_900312575.1 Acanthochaenus luetkenii
TGACTTCCCTCACAGCTGGGAGACACTGGGCTCATGTGACCAACATGAAACCCAACTGGTGAAACTGAAACCAAGTCTGTACTGTGATGATGTCAGATTATGTAACGGATCATGACCCAGCTCTTCCCTGTATATATATATACACAGTATATTATATATGTAATGATATATACTAACTAACTCAGTGAGACTGGGCCATTCACATACTGTACTATAGCTACTATACTGTACTATACTATCATATACTATAGCTACTATACTGTACTATACTATAGCTACTATACTGTACTATACTATCATATACTATAGCTACTGTACTGTACTATAGCTACTATACTGTACTATACTATAGCTACTATACTATACTGTACTTTACTACACTATCATATACTATAGCTACTATACTGTACTTTACTATACTATCATATACTATAGCTACTATACTGTATTGTACTGTACCATAGCTACTATACTGTACTATACTATAGCTACTATACTGTACTATACTATAGCTACTGTACTGTACTGTACTGTACTGTACTATACTATACTACACTACACTACACTATACTATACTACACTAACTATGGGGGCGGCAGTAGCTCAGGAGGTAGAGCTCCCGTCCCGCAACCGCAAGGTCGGCGGTTCGAGTCCATCTCCTCCCGGGGATAAATCTGTCGTAGTGTCCTTGAGCAAGACACCTAACCCCAAAACCTGCTCCCCGGGCGCCATAATGGCAGCCCTCTGCTCCGGGCCCCCCTAGCATGTGTGTGTTGTGCAATTACTTGTGTGTATCCGGGGGGGATCCGTGATGGGTTAAATGCAGAGAATAATTTCACTAAGTGTGTGCGGTGCTCTGTGCATGTGTGTGACAATAAAGGATAAATTATTATTATACTGTAGCTACTGTACTGTACTATACTGTAGCTAATATACTATACTATATTGTATTATACTATACTATAGCTCCTACACTGTATTGTACTATATTATACTATATAGCTACTATACTGTACTGTAGTATACTATACTATAGCTAATATACTATAGCTAATATACTGTAGCTACTATATTGTACTACACTATACTATACTATACTATACTACACTACACTATTCAAATATCTTCCTCTTTCTTCCAGGGGTTATGTTAGGTCAAGTATAGCTTAGGTTAATATAATATATATCATATAATATAACCAATAAACGTACCCTCGTCTCCATCCACCTTCTCCTTCTTGCCACGGCCAGATGAAACAGGAATGGGAATCCTCTCGTGTCTCTGGCCCCTCGTCCCGCTGTTCAGCAGACAGTCCACATGTCCCTCCCAGTGCGGTGCCAAGCGCAGGGTGACGCTGCTGCTGCTGGTGAACGTGTGGTCGTCGTTCACCACCGTCCCGGTACTCGTCTGGTTTGGGTGGATGCTGGGAGAGATGTCCCACTGAACGGCCGGGGCTGGTTTACCTGTGGCAGAGCAGCTCAACACAAACACAACTTCCACCTCTGCCTCAAGTCCACTGCTGGGAATCTGTTGCACGTGTGTTTTCACGTCGGATATGCCTTGGTGGAGAAATGAAACCCATCATTTTGCTGAAAAAAGTGGGATTCATTATTTGCGTTTCCTGTATTTAGACAGGCAATATAACTGCTCAAATACTGTATCCGTGCTGCAAATGTACCTCGCACAGTGAGGCAAATCTGCTTCCTTACGGACCCACCGGGATACACGTTGAACGAGCAGATATAGCAGGCTTCATCTGCCCACGTTACATTCTTCACAGTGATGGACGTCGAGCTGAGCGAGGCCTCTGAGAAGACCACTTTGCCCCGGTGAGGCTCGTTTATTTGCCGGCCAAACCGCTCGCTGTAGGACGCCAAGTTCTCTATGGACTCGTCCTCGTGAAGCCTCTGCCAGGTCACCTGGAGCACACCTGTCGGGAAGCCAAACGGGTCACATGTCTCGTTATATGGATATAACCAAATATAAAAACACATTCGAACTGAATTGTCCCATAAGGGCATTTTGTTTTGCAGACAGTGTCTATATAAAACACAATAAGACATAATAATAATAATAATAATAATAATAATAATAATAATAATAATAATAATAATAATAATACATTTTATTTGTATAGCACTTTTCAAAACAAACGTTACACAGTGATTCACATTGGGCTGTAAGAAAAAGCAACAAGCGGCAGAGAGCAAAGTAGTCTACTGTTAAACTCTACTGTCAAACGAATGAAACCGAGGTAGAAGACCGTCGAACAAGAGAGCAGCGGTATTATCACACTACTCGCCTGTTTGACCCGCCAGCGCGCACCTGTAATGCGCGTCCCCGCCGAAGTCAGCTGTGGCGTCTCCATTCGCGGTCACGTGACAGGAGACGGCTGTGGGAGGAGCGGCAGAATGTTTTTCAGACATATAGGTGGTAGGCTAGATTCAAACAACAACAACAACAACCACCAGAATGTGATATGGCGACATGGTAAGGTAAACAAGTAAGGTAAACAACCAGCAATACAGACACATATATTTCCCACAATGCACCGGTTTCATAGGCTATAGGACGCATTTACACACAATACAGATTAGCGCCAGATGAACACCCGGAAGTAATCGCGCACCTCTGAGGAGAACCAACGGAGACCCCGAATCCTTTGTTCTTTCTGCTATCAGTCGTTTTACATGACTTTTATTGCTCTTATCTTTTAAGCATTGTACATGGTATCGTGTAACAGTTGTATCTACTGTTGTACTTTATTACAGCCCTATTGTTTTATTACCTTCACCGACCTCTTGTTTGTTTTGCGACACATATATTGAAGCGTTAGTTGGTGTGATGGTGTGCTGGTGAACTACAAATGTATTTGCCCTTCTAGGGATCAATAAAGTTGTTCGAATCTTGAATCGTAAAAACGGCCTTTTAGAGCTGCGCAACTTACCTTTCAACAGCAGGCAGAGGACGAGCAGCACCTGCAGCATTCTGGGAGTGTGGACGCTTTCTGTTCCCCTCTATGGCTTTATACAGGACCAAAAGTGAAACTGTAGACAGGGGATTCCTTGTTATTAAGCAGGCTAATTAGAGGGCAAACGGTAATTGTAAGTCACATGACATAAATCAATCATAATAAAACCCTATACTTTGGGTTATGTCTGCTTTAAAGCGATTTGACCATCGTCTGATCGCCTTATTTACATTGCATTTTTAGAAGGGTAGGCTACTTGACAAATATCAGTCCTATAGGAATACTTTAGTGACACATTAGGAGATAAAACATATACTATAAAACGTGATACGGTCACTGTAAAGTCAAGCACACTGTAAAAGCCATACAAATGTTTTTGAAATATTATAGTCCTTTTTTGTGTAATGAAAGGCAAAAAACACAAAGAAAAACATGTCTTTACGTGGCTAGATGGAGCAAATCCAGGGACATTTTAAGTCAGTGTAACTGGACAGCTGAGCATGTACCATAATAAAAAAATCATTTAAAAAGTGCATCTCAATTATTTATTTGATAATTTAGTAAGACTTTCAAAATGAATGTATGAATTAGCAAACATCAGCTGCATGAAATATAGGCTAGGCAGCTAATAATAATACTTTTTAAAAAAAAAGTGCTTTCAACAAACGTTCAAAAATATAATGACCAGACAACTAGGCCGTGAAATACTTATAACACAATAACAATAATTAGACATTTTGTGACGAGCTCTCTGGGTTTCCATTCTGAGGGTTTTCACAACAACTTTATGTACAGACCCTTTCCAAAAAAATCTTACGTGGTCAGAAAAACCCAGAGAAGCAGGAAGTTCCCACGTAGTTCAGCGGCCTGTTTCTGGGGTTTTGAACTTCGTCATTTCCCTGGGGTTTGTCGTCAGACCTTTGACCCAGGTCATATTCAGAATGCAAGTAAAACTGGAACTGTGCATACCTACTGGCAGGCAGCAAAGTTCTGTTAGTTGTTCTTGATGAGCTTGTGATGATGCTAAGTGTACATCTGATATACTAAAAATTGCCTTCCCACAGCGGCCCTTTTGAACTTACTTCACACTCAGGGTGGGAAACTCGACCCTAGTGGTGTCCTACTGTTGTGTACCATGATGTACATCATACAATCGTCAGCAACCAGATACGCATTTATCATGTCACAGATTCCCCGCTTAATTCAAAGACGTATTAGAAACAAATGGATCCCCAAGAATCCGAATGAGCGATATAACATTAGTTTTTTTATTTTATTTCTTTGAGTCCTGTTTATTGACTGTATTCCTGTGTGGAGCAGATGTTTTTGTTTTTTTAAATACTTTTTTGTATTTTTTGTGTGTGTCTTTTTTATTGGATGGGTCACAATAGAGAGATACAGGAAAAGATTGGGAGAGAGAGGGAGAGAGAGGGAGGGGGTCGACATGTGACAAAAGTCCCCATGTCCCATGATTTGAACCCATGATGTTTTCTTGCGGCTATGTACGGTAGTCGCCTCAACCAACTGAGCCACCGGGATTTGCACACGACAATAACAACAATCTCATATAATGAAATGTTGCGTGTGAAACCTAAACCTTGCGTATCAAACCGTGTCAAGGGGAAGTTAGAATTCCTCTTTTCTATTTCCCATAGGAAACTACCTAACTACTCATTGGAAGGATAAGTACGGTGTATGTGTCTCTCAGATGTCCTCATTTGAAAAAAACTGACACCTTAAAAAAAGGAACACAAAAATCAAAAAATACTAATGAGCTTCAGGTAATTATTATATTTAATTTTTGGGGGGAATTACAGCGTTTTGGAAATGAACTCTTCTTTTTAAATTTTTAGCACAAATGTGATCAACAGTCACCTTAAAAACCAGCCAGTTTTCTGTAGTGATGTCATTTATTGGCTTTGATTTTAAAATTCCAGTTCGTCATAATTCATAATCCTGATACATGGATAAGTCATGGTGAGAAGACCCAAGCATTTCTCTCCTTGTTGTACTTTTGAATACGTTCATTTGCAATTATAATGAGGGTCAGAAAAAGCCTGAACTTTGGTGGCGGCTGCCCCCAAAGCAGCTCAAGCGTCCGGGGTTGACGTTGTCGTAACGAGGTATGTTAAAAATGTGTTCTTACTAAATGAATCATCGCTTCAACCCTTAAAAGCGTGTGGTGTTGCACAAGGACTGCATTTGTAGTGGGTGACACATGATGTGATGCGGTTTTCATTTACCAGTTAGCCTTTAAAGCGGAAAACCACAAAATTCTTGTTTTTCTTGAGGCGACACCTCTGGTGATAAGCGGTACTGTAATAATAAAGACAACGTATCCTTCTTATATTTATTTGACCTGCTTATATTTTTTTCCAAACAAACCGCTGTAGCTGCATAAAACGCATCATGTCCTGTGCAGCAGTTTTTTTAGTTTTCTTGTAAAACATCAACAACAACACTGGCTATCGGTCATTTCCTATCAAAATCGTCTTATGCTTATTAGGGATGTACAACAAATTGAAAAAGTGTAAAAATCAGAAGAGGCTGCAATGTTTCGTTAAAGGGAAAAGTTCTACACAATTGACCAAGCAAGGCTTTCTAGTGCTGTGTTGAATCATCATTTTAAATCAAGTACTTTCAACGCCATCCATTCAGTTCTTATTTTTATTCAAATCCCAAAACTTTCCATTATTTTCAGACTTAAGCTTCAACTCGTAAACAATCCACATACATGAGTCTTTCATTTCCTTCCTGCAACAGACGCTCACCTTACACAAAATTCTGAACACAAGAGTAATCACAGGCAAATGAGTGCAAATTGCTGCATGGAAACAGGAATGTCCAAAAGGCAGTTTCCCAAATGCTCGTTGAACGTGTCTCCGGCGTGACAGATCGGTCGTCCGTCCCCGTCCCTCTACATCTGGTATTCATATTTGGTCCAGTCACATTGGCCTGGCCCCTGTATGCTGCACGTGGAGGGTGAAGTACCATAGCACAGTCAGTACCATTACCAGGACAATAATGACTTTCTGGGTCCAAAGGCAGCGATCCAACTTCTGCTCCAGTCGGCTGCTGCTGGCCATCACCTGCAGGACCTGAACGCAGCAGAGAGGACATGGGTTTAACTCAACGACAGTGGGAACTTGAAGGATTCAGTGGCCTGCTCTGGAGAACAGGTGTAAAACAGAAGAAGAAAGTGATAGAGTCCCCAGCTTTAAGAAGCATTATAGCACCCCCATGAGGACAACCAGTGTATTTTGTTAAAAACATTGTTTACGTTTCGTCAAAGTCAAACCGGTGGTGTCCGAGATATCACGCTTGCCGGACGGACACAGTCCGGTCCTCAGGAACCAACGTGTCCATTCAAACAGCGGATTATTTGAATATTTGTGGGTTATTGCTGCATATGAATACACCCTCCCCGTAACAACACAGTCGGTCTCTAAGCACACGACTAACCGCGGTGTGAATGTCTTGGTGGCTGTTAATGCTATTAGTGATCGCTGGTCTGTTGTAGTTGTTGGTAGTGCTGAGGGCGGGCTTTAGATCCTGCGTCCTGTAACACCTCAGTCTGAAAAGGGACAAACAAACAAAACAAAAAAAGGTTAATCTCCAAGCATCACCTTGTATTAGTGACATTTAAAGGATTCATGTTTATTTGAAGTTCATGCCAGTCGTCTAGTTTGCCCCCCTCCTTTACACTATTCCTGGTTTGTCTGTTGTGCTGCGTAAAACTCTTTTCATCAGTCTGACCTGAGCTCCATGACTTTAGACTTGGGGATCTCCTTCCAGAACTGGGCCAGGTCCTGGTTATCCCCAGTGATACTGGGCTCCATTTCAGCAGCCATGATGAGGAAACGGTCCTGAGGAGTCGACTGGGATGCTGGGGAGCCAATCACAGCACTGACAGTCATGTCTAAGAGCCAATCGGAGCAGTGGCTACAGGTTGATCAGAACTTTCACCAATTTAAGGTGTCATTTTTTAAATTGTACAAAATTAATTGGATTTTCTCACACATTCAATGTACGTTTTGAAATGCCCATTGCGTTTTACTACTTAAAGGATACGTTCACTATTTTGGACCGTAGACTATTTGCGGACTTTCTACCATGCAGCTGACACAGTGACCATCATTTCACAGATAGGTTCAGTATTGAGCTTTCTACAGTTTTCCTGTAGGCTCTCACTGGGCTGCAATAGAAGTCTATTGGTCAATCATAAATGCTTTGGAGAAACTACGATAATTGTGGTTTTCCAACCCGGGAGGCTCAGGGTGTATATTCGTTTTTCCAAAGCATTTAAGATTGCCCTATAGACTATTTTAGCTCGGTAAGAGCCTGAAGGAAAACTGTAGAAAGCTCTATACTGAACCGATCAGTGAAATGATGGTCTCTACGTGTCAGTTGCATGATAGAAAGTCAGCAAATAAGGTCTAAGGTCCAAAATAGCAAACATATCCTTGAATTATCCACGCATTATATAAATTAATGCTGAATGACATTGGGTATGGCTGATTATCGTATGGATATCACATGGTACAGACCTACCTCCATGTAGCGACACTGTGATCTCCACGCTGGCCCCTGCTGCACAGCTGCTACTGCTGGGCTTCACCCTGTACTTCTCTGGAGCTGTGGTTCGTACCTGGAACCACAAGCACAATACAAGACTCTGCTCAGGCAACAACAAACCTAGATACTGTCAAAGAGACGTTGCTCCGGGAATACACAGGAATCAGATTCGGAAGGCATTTTGTGGAAATCTCTTCTGTCTTGTCTCCTTTTGTGTCGTTTTATTAAATCAGCTAGGCAGAGATTCTAAATGAACTTAGGCCTTGTATATACTGGTGCTTTTAAGGTGCTCAAGGAGGAGCACTTCTGTAAGAGCCAGGCTCTGTGTGCGCGTTTGTTCGTGCGTAACGCTTTTTGCCATGCACTGTGCTTAGGGGAATCACGGTATGCACTGTTTAGCCGGTGCAGAGCCCCAAGAGCCCTGCATAAGGGAAACACAGCGTGCATTACAGTACAGGCAGTACAGTAGAAGTCCAACAAGCATCAACCAACTGGAGCCTGTTGGCGGTACAGCCACATACCAGGAAGTAACTCTGTGATGTTCTAACTGTAGTGGCTAAGTCAGCGCATGAATTAAATATTTTGTTGAAACACTGAACCCCTACCTGCTTACTCATTGTAAGTTGCTCTGGGTGACAGTGTCAACAAAATGGCTAAAATGTAAAAATGTAATGTAAATAAGTTTGCAGATCGGACCTTATAGGCCACAGCATTTTTGGTGACGTTGCGCAGGATGATAAGGCATCTCTTGTCGGTCTCGGTCAGGCCAAAGCACAGCTCCTCGGCTGGACTGGAAACACACAGACAGGGTTTAAACAAGACAAACCGAGACTGGAGAGAGACAGGTGGGCAGAAAGAATGGTTTAAGTAGACACAGGCCTAGAATGGAGACGCGTAGGTAGACAGGAAGAAAGAGAGAAAGGGTTACGAGATGTTTTGCCTGTAGCAGCTCTGTGTAAACGAGACAACAAGCGTGTGTTAATGCCTGTACGTTTCAGAACTGAGGTTGAAGTGAATTTCTATGGTCAGGTACCATTAATAAATACAACCATTTACATTGTCACATCTTGCCATATTTTAACATATGTATTGTCTTGCACTAGTGTATTTTTAGGTATGAGAACCTACTGCCTAACCTTCCTCCTCGCTTCCCCTACTCTATTGGACTGTGCAGGTTATAGCTGAGGAGCACTTCAATGAGTTTTGGGCCTCTTCCCTGACCATTAACAGTGTTTGTGCATAAATAAAATAACCCCTGAACCTGCTCAGACAAGAGTCAGCTAGGGCTGTAAAAATTAATTAAAAACATGTAAAAATCATATTATTAACCATTTACAAAATGCAAAAGGCTAAAACAAATGTCTCATAGTTTTCTGAACAAGATATCCATCACTTTGCATGTTGGACAAAAACCGAAATGCAAAAAAATACATTATGTAGAAATAGTTGTGCTGACATGTATTGCAATTCATATTGCAATATTCAACAACACAGATTATGAATAAAATCAATCACAGTATGATTTATTTTCTGTGATTTGTCAATGATTGTGCAGCCCTAAAATTAGCTAAACCTGACCTGACATGGAGCAGAGAGCCTTTAAATGTTGTGTTGGGCCTCCGGGCGGCTCGGACTCTGCTGGCAGTATCCGTATCCCTGTCATCTGCAAAGCACACCTAGCACAGACAAATACAAATGGGGCTCAGGTTCAGACACTATACAAATGAAGAGATGCCCTCCAAAATGAGATTTCAACCTTTTGAAAAAGTGACAACTGGCAAAATGATTGCTGGCATGTAAAGTAAGTAAAACTCACTAAAAGTATTTAAGTTATTAACTAATTTGAGCCCTTAACCTACAAATCATTCTGTGTCATCATCTGGGAGAATCTGCGTCCTTTGAATATCGAGCAAGGAACATCAGGCAGCATATTTATTATTTATATTGTAGTGCTTTGGAATGAAGCCCTTCAAAATGCATCTTTGTCTTCACTTTAAACTACCGAATCTACCATTAACTACTATATTTAATGACTTAAATTCATTTGGCTAAAGTTCCTAAAACAAAACTAGTGTTGTTGGTTGTTTTTCTGCTAACGAAGCTGCTATCAGGTCCCTTTAATACATGCAAGTTAGGTTTTAGCCAGTGGGACTGACTGTAATTCAGAAAGCATGAGTATAGTGTTTACTTAGTATTATCCTCCCATAAGTATATGTTATTGTTAAATTAAGTCAAGTGAGAGGAAGAAACAGAAGCAAGAGTACCTTTCTCAGTCTTAGCACTGGTTCAAGGCTCTCTTTGCCCTCTGTGTCTCCGTCCTTCAGCTCAGCCTCATCGTCCTGACTGGGCGACCCAGACATGGGCGACAGGAAGTCCTCGTCGGGCAGAGGGGGGTAGCTGTAACTGAAGCTGTCCTGGAGACAATTAACCACAACCACTTATTTTGCTCTAATCCCCGAGGGGTTACAGTAGAATCAACTTAAATTCTCAGACAACATTACAAGCCAACAACAATCCAAACCCAGACTCACTGGGAGTAGCTGACAACTCTGAGTCAGTAATAAGTAAGTAATATTCTCTCTTCTATATACAGCACATATAGAATATGCATACATATATTCAGGACACAGGAGTATTTGTCACATCTCTGGTGTGGGTGCTGCAGCAAACTCAACTCAACAAATTATAAACCTGTTTATTAATCAAGATTTTTAGTCTTGATGATTTGAGGAACAAACTTAGTTTTTCTGCACTTTCAGCATCTTATATCAACATCTTGACTACGTATTTTCAATGACAGTGCACATTCTGAATTAAGTGAAACGTTCAAATATTTACTATACTAGTAATTGTGGAAACTAAAATTAGTACAATATGCAAAACATGTTGTTGTTTTTTCCATCGTACCTGCTTTCCTGAAAACAAATGGACATCATGTCCCTTAGCAACTAAATCTTTTTTCTTACACTGTCCATTTGTACTTCCAGAACTTCCAAAAGCTGTGTTCAATCATAAATAGGCTGGCTTTGCATTGTTTCTTTATTTTGGTTTTTGTAATTGGTCTTAAATCAAGTCCTAGTAATATTACAATGGACTTCAAGTCTTACATTTGGCTTTTTAAAATAACCCTGTGCGTAATATTAATTTAACATGCTTGTGTGGTGCTTCATCATACAGGTGTTGAACAAAAACAGAATTAATGTATAATATGCGTGTGTGTACATACCGTTCCTCCCATGTAAAAGGGGAGATGCTCTGGGTCAATGTAGGTCTGGACGTCACACCTGGAGACAAACTTCAGCTTGCTGACGGCATCTGGACCCAGCCAGCTCTTCACTATCTTCCAAGCCGCTGCAGTGCACAGAGCACAGGCAGATTATGAGCAGTAATGGTTATGAATGTAGCAATAACAACACCAGAGATGGCAGTTCTACTGTGATTATGGGTACAATACAGTGATGCAACACATACGAGGTGCAGACAAGCTTTAATGCAACGGTTACCAATAAATTTGCACTGTGTGAAATGTATTCTTCAAAGAGATAATACACACACAAGTACAAAAACTGAACAAATCAAAAATGATTAGCTGCCTGGTTAAAACAAAAGTTGTGTCACTCACCATTCATGATCCATGGTATATCATATACTATCATTTTAGCTGAAAATGAAAAAGAAGACATCAATTTCATAGTATGCCTTGCAAATGAATAAAACATCATCTTTTACGTCAAAGAGTTAACAACAAATGGAGCTCAGGCTTCGGTTCATAATGCAACGTATTATCCACACTGAACTGGGGCTGATATTTAGTATGTAAAATAAATATGGAAAGCGTTACGTTTCACAAATACTTACACAGCAATCTGGGGTAGTACACTTGGAAGCAATTAATGATATACCTCACAAAATCCATGTCCTGCAATGGAGAAGAAACTGGAGGTTTTTTATTGAAACCACAAATTTGTTTTGAAAAGTCACATCTGTGTGCATCTCCACTGCCAGATTCGGAGCCTCAAGCCAAAGCGTGACCCCGATATACAGTAAAACGTGTCTCACAGCACTCGGAACCCCTGATATTCCTACAATATCACAAAGTCCTTGCTCATATGAAGTTACATTTGGTCCTTTCATGATTTGAAAACAAATATTCAAATCAGGCATAACAATATCTGGAATACTGGGGCTAATGTAAATATTTAGATTGTGAAGCAAAAGGTTTGGCCTACTCTGATTTGGGGCAAGGTGCAGGATATTACAAGTTAACATATCCCATTTAAAGCTAAGCTGTTTTCATACTTGTCTGTTAAGTCCTAGTCTTTTTAATTTTATTAGAATTTCACTCCTGGGCTATATTCAGTGTACATCCTAGGAACGCAGTGAACACACACGGCAGACACACACGGCACCAAAAGTGTACTGATATTTACTGAGCATGCACGCAGGCATGTGTAAACACACACAAGCAAGAAAAAGACGCTTAGGGCCTACCTTAGTGTGCCTTCCATTAGATGGTTAAAAAGAGATTGACAGAAACATTACTAGAGAGATTGCAGTAAACATTACAAATACTGAACTTGTAGAGCGACAGGAAGATGTTTTATGTTCTTTTATGAATCATCATATCAAAGCAGTAGAACTGTCAAAAGAAAGAGAGAAGAGAGACATGCAGAGACGAAGAGAGTAGATTTCTTACCACATTACTCAGGCCGGATTCAGACATGTCGAAAACGACGGTGAGGTGCGCCCCTGGTTCCCTCCTGATGTAACTCTCCAGCCAGAAGGCCACATATTTCTTCTTCTCCTGCAGCAGCCGCACATCTTTCACAAGGAGCTTGACCCTAAACCAGACTGGAAATAAACAGCGCAGATCGAAGGGTTGAGGACTACACTAATACAGCCGGTTTTACGCGGTTTGATTCCCACTGGGGCCATCCATGCTAAAAATGTCTGCACTCATTAAGTTAGATGGACAATCGGCCCTAATGTCTTTTATTAATATTGAATATCGGCCAGTCGCTTTTGTCCAAAGCGACTTACAATAAGTAAATTTTGTCAACAGTAGTCAAACCGACCGTACATCGGTCTTCATCAGCTAAGCCTTCAATGGGAAGGGTCTAGATGGAGCAATAGATCCAAAAAGGGAGTGAAGTCCCAAAGGTCAAGCAACAAGTGAAAGTGCAACCTACACAACTTGTTGCCTTCCTTATCGTAGCCGTGGAGATAGTGCATCCCCGAGTCCAGGAGAGATTTCTGCACACAGCTTTCATTGATTTCTGGAAGAGGAGATGAATATAAACAAAACCAGGGTGGCAATGTCAAGCGAAGCTAAGCTGTGGCATTGTAAGACAACAAAAAGTCAGTGTTTGTGTGTGCGCGTCGAGTCAGAGAGAGAGAGATACATAGACGGGGGGAGAGAGAGAGAGAAAGGGATCATGTGGACTTTGACACTGAGTTCTCTATTTTGATATACCGTACAGTTGCTTTCATTGTAGACCGCCGTTGGATGTTTAGTGTCACAGTTTCAGCCTCCAGTTAGAGCTAACGGTCTTTCTGGTATAGGAAACAGCTACAGAATAGAGTCTATTTTGTAGAGGACGGGATGTGGATGTTTACGAAACACATCCTTCCTTTTCGCTGCTGTGGTGGGACCAATCACATGGAAACCTCCCTCTACCACAACATGTTTTAGTATTGTGCATAACCGTCACACCCTAGTCTACCAGCATATCACCCACGCCACTTTCCTCTGACATCCAAGCCAGGTTTCTCCCTCTGTACTCATGTCCGACCCCTGTGTGTTGGTCAAATAAGCCTCTTTTGGGCGGGTAACGCCAGTTTAAAACCATAGCTTACCGTTCACGCCGAGTTCTTTTCTCCACTGAAGGCTCTCGTCGATCATTTTCAAGGCGTCTTCCACGACATAGTGCTTCGCCTCCAGGTAGCCCTCCACGAAGCCATCGTCCCTCCACAACCTCTCCACATCACTGCGCTCATATGCGTCTGTGGGCTCTGGAGAAAGTTAGATGAAGGATTCAGTGGTTTTCACAACTGGTGGTATGATTGTTGTTGTTGTTGTTGTTGTTTTGGCCTAAGCAGCTTTTGTAAATGGTTTGACACACAGCAGGGTTAACACTGTTTCTTTTTTCTCCCTCCATGACAGATGAACTTTAACCTTGCATTTGGAAAACAAACCATGACTATTCAAACAGATCCAGATTTTGTTTTCCTAACGTAAACACACAAGTAGACAGCACACAGGTAGAAAATGTAGTTCAGAACATGTTTAAAATGAATGTCGTCTAGCTACACGTACAAACGTAACGCTAGCATATTTGTTATTAATTGACTACCGTTAGCTAGCTTAGTCCTACCTTGTGCATATTCAGAGCGGAACCTCTCCCGTATTTCTTCAATTTTCGTCTGAACACTCTGTGAAAACGATACTTTTTTTGAGCTGTTGATCATAAACAGAAACCAGCAAAGCGTCTAGATCAAATGACAAATAAGTTATAACCATAGTTCACCTCCTCTGATTCAGCTGAGCCAGCCGCCGACATGGTTTGCGGATCAACCGCGTCGTCAAGTTCGCGCAGATAGACAGAGCAAAACCGGAAGCTATTGATGTTGCCTTCAAAATACAAGCACACTAGATTATTATCTATTGGGGTGTACAGGACAACGACGAAATGTATCAAAATACTGTAGCTCCGACCCACACAATCTAGACTCTAATAGCATAGCTTCGTCCATAATGCTTTGAAAAAGATAGTAAAAAGGTTATGTTGTGTTGATAATTATGTTTGTTAATAAATGTTTTATGTTGAAAATCATAACAGGAAAACGTGTGTTTTTATGGGATGACTTGACACTGGTACGACAAAGTACAGTATGCTAATACTTTTTGTGTAGTACTTTCCAAAAACCTTTTTTAATAGTGAAAACAAAGCAAATATCACACTCTTGCTCAACTAAAACGTGTACAAAAAGAAGAACACACCAGATGACATGAAGAAAAGAGGGTAAAAACTTGTATTTTGCATAGTTTTTGCCGAACAAACGCTTATAACTAAATGGAGAATGCGTCAACAGAAGCCTTTTTGTACATACAGTATTACAAACTATAAAGTCAGTTTACAGGTGCGTTGTCTGAAATGTTATTGTACGCATGACTGTATCCTCTAGGCGGCGCCACATAGCGAGGGGTTTTGTTCTGACTCGAAGGCTGCTGGGAGATTATTTTCCAGGAAGCATCAGCCGCTAAGCAAGACGACAACACGAAGGTAAATCATTCTAAGCGAGCGGCGTTCCAAGTAGAAATACTGATACTTGTAGTTATGTATGTCTTTTCAATTGCGTTGTATATTTTAATATTCAGTCGAATGTTTGATATCCAGCCTTCCTCCATCTTTGTTTTCAAGATGTCAGCACGCGTCTCAGTCCGTTAAAGCTAACCGCTACACAGATGTGTTTTGACTAACGTTAACGTTAACGTTAGATTTAGACGTTAGCTTCAGCCAATAAAGCAGGGCTCGAAATTACGACCGTTTTGGTCGCATATGCTCCCGAAATTTAGTCTGTGCGACCACGAAATATAATTGGGAGCATCTGTGCGAGTGTAAAGAATTGTTCTGGTGCGACCGGGGTTTCTTTCTGTTTTTCTTTTCTTGAACTTCTTCACTTTGAACGTCCCTTCCTCTGTACTTTCGCTAGTATGCCTGGTGACAGGGACCATTCTAACCAATCAAACGAGTTCGAGGTTCTTACCTTTTTAATGCTGATTCTAGATCGGTTGAGATTAGCCTTCAATCACTCCCTTTCGCGGCTAGCTAGCATTATCGAAAGCTAAAAAGATTAAGCGAACGATTACGGCATAATTTAGTACCAGGCAGTTTATTCAACAAGATACGGTTCACCGTAACATGACGTCACAGCCACAGAGGCCAATGGACACTGGTCGGAAACTCGGGTAGCTGCTAGTAAGTAAGCAATCAGTTAAGGTGGATTAACGTTAAGGGGTAAATGTAGGTTAGAATATACTTTATTGTTTCAAAATGTTTTCATAAAATAAACTAGTGTCATGATATTCTAATCAAACAGCCTTCCAATGACACTGTTTTTGTTATTGTGACAGACCTTCAACCATCCTGATGATGTCATGTGAAACGCCTCCTGATAACTGGACATGGGGCTACAATCATCATCACAATGTCTATTTATAATACAGGAGGCTACTACTACTAATAATACAACTTATATCTGTAATACAGGAGGCTACTAATAATAATAATAATACTTCCAGGCTTTTGCCGCACCGCTCATTTTGATGCTACTACGTCCTCCACTGTGTGGCATAGAACTTGAATTGGCTAGAATGGACATCCCACTGGTTGCATGGTCATTTGACTAGCACACCATAAAATGGCGCATATGGCATTCAGGGGTTAGTTGTTATAGTGACAGCGGAAGTCTGGGCAGTAAGGCCGTAAAGTGGATCACACTGTGGCTAAACTAAAAAGGGTAGTTTTGTAATGTTACAAGTCTGCCTACATGATTTGTTCTCCCTGATCACCTGTACTGATTGGTTCCTGTTGTTCCAGATCTGATCATCCAATCAGCAGGCACCATTAAAAAAAAGTGGAAAAGTTAATTTCGAGCCCTGCAATAAAGGCAAATAATGTCTAATGTACTGTATGTCGCTGCTTGTTCATGCTAGTTTGGTTATGGCTCTCTGACTCTGTCCACATTTTAAAGTCTTGCAGATGAGATAGCTGGGAAATCCACCGAGCTGCGAGCGTCTGCAATCATGGTAAGGCTACTGAGCATTTGAATGTAAAAAAATAATAAAAAATACACCTGTTTTATCAGCCTACATCACAAAGTGGGGCTGCAATAGAGAGGAGCGTCCCATCCCTATGAAATTAGACCCAGCAGATACACCAATCAAACGGTCATGGAGTCAGTGAATCCATTCAATAAGTGGACTCTAAGCATAACAAGTCATGCACTGATTTTGATCCTCTCATTGGCAGGAGAAGAGTGGCAGTTTGACTTCCTGGTTTACCAACCCTGTGTACGGGCGCTACTGGCAGCACTACCAGCAGGCCATGGCCTGGCACCAGAGACACCGGCGTGCCTACCGAAAGGCCCTGGAGGCAGCCTACGGCCCTGGCTACCATCACCACCACCACCACCAGTATCCCAGCAGACCCCGGCACTACACCGACTGCCACACTGGAGAGAGTGAAGGCAGGGCGGCGAGGACGGTCCCGGTCCCTGCCAGGGAGGAGGACGGGGACGAGGAGAGCGGCTCGGACAGCGAGATCGAGTGCGACGTCAGCAACATGGAGATCACCGAGGAGCTACGGCAGTACTTCGCCCAGACGGAGAAGCACAGAGAAGAGCTGAGTAAGAGGGCGGTCTGGTGGCTTGAGAGATTGTCCTGTAACCAGTGAAATCCCAGCAACAGCCATTTGTCTTGTCAAAGTGTCACTGAGCAAGGCACTGAAGCATGAATAATTAATTAGCAGGTTGCTGCCATGAGTTGCCCAGACAAAGTTCAGTGGTTAAAGGAGAAATCCTCCCTCGGATACTCTTTCACTGTTTTTGTGTACCCACTGTCCCTCAACCTGCCTCGTCTGCTTCTACTAAAGTTAGTGATTTCCTACATTTCCCAGAATGCCTTTCGACAAACCCCAGAGAAGGGGCGTGAACTTGTTCCTTTCAGTTGTGGGTAATGTGTGTAGGTGGAGAGAGCAATAATAGCAGCCTAGTAAGAGATTTCCAGGTGAGGAAACGGTGAGAGTTGCGTCCCTTACTCAGAACGAAAACACATCTCATGGCTGCATTGCATTCTGGTCTATTGAGGCTACTGTCGGTGGATAAATTGGTATCTTCCTCTTCTGTGATTGATCTGTCCCTGTGTGAAAGCTCCTCGCTCTTTGATTCAGAGGGACTGACACCAAAACCTGTCGTTTACGTTGCTGTTTTAGATATCTGTCTCTTCTGTCAAACTCCATTGTAGCTGCACTGTAAATGTATCAACGTGTTTTGAAGCCCTGTTCTCCTCCTGCAGAGAAGCAGCAGCAGTTGGAGGCGGAGCAGGACAGCTACGTGCCGGCTGACCAGGACCTGCACCGGGTTTCCTGGCTGAGCAGCGCGGCGCCTCCCT
>OMOT01079490.1:0-18704 GCA_900312575.1 Acanthochaenus luetkenii
CAGTCTGGTGACTTGACATCAACACCAGCGATGATCGCATCGATGCTGGATCCTCGCCACAAGCACCTGGGATTTCTGACGCCAGTGAGGAGACAGGCTGTGAATGACAAACTGCTTGAACTTGCTGCAGAAGTGGAAGTGACGCCACGGACGAAGAAAACCATGGGACCGACGACGGAGGGATGTTCACATGCCGGTGCTGCGGTCCAGGAAGCCCCGTCTCAGCCTGTGAGAAGCGATGCTAATACCGATGCTATGCTACTACTTCTCGGCGACCACTAACTTACTTCACCCGCACCAATGACACGGAAACAGAAGTGGACAACTTTCTGAAGGACATTCCACCACCGCTAAATGTCAGTCCCACAGGGGGAGGAAAGTCAACGGAGGAAGATTCCAGAGGCTGGCAAAGTTAGCGCGAAGCTACTTATGCTGCCTCCTATTGGAATGTGTATTTTCAGCAGCTGTTAACAGACTTCACACACCACTCACCCTGATCATGTAAATATGCTTGTATTCTTGAATGAAAATCAACAGGCTTGGATAGTTACTGCACTTATATAGTTTAAGTTTGAAACTGAGGCCTGAGCTGTCGTAGTTTGTCGCAGCTTTCTCATTACAAGAGGGAATTTATAATAGCTTTGTTTTCAAAAACGTTATTTATCTTTATCTATTTCGTAATAATTTAGCAAATGTACGTTTTTAATTAAGGCTCATCTTATTTTTCGTAACGTTATATGTCATAGACAAACGTGTCACTGATTCGCCTCGGAAGAGTGAGCGACATTTCCCGAGACTTATTAAAATATCATACTTAAACAAAACAGCATTCATAATTATGTTTGTGTTATGCCATGAAACAGGTGTTTTTATCTAATGTTTCAATAAAGCTTTGATTGAGAAAAAAATATGCATTTTGTATTTTCTAATAAGGAATATTCATAAGAAAATTGTTGGTGTATCGTTATCGATTGATCGATTAGTCGTTCATTAACTTTGGTGACTATCGATCAAGAAAATTCCCTAGAATTTGCAACCCTAGTGGACACCCTGCCCAAAGTGCTTGGACTTGCACCTTAAAGGAATAGTTCGCCCAAAAATTGAAATATGTCTTTTATCTACTCACATTCATGTCAGTTTAAACATTTTGGACCAACAGTACAATCGTTTGGCTCCAGAAAAATATTTTTTGGAATTCTAAAAAAAAACATTTCTCCATTCAAGAAAAGGCTTTCTTACTACAGTGAAAGTAAAGCTTGCACAAAATGACGTTCACTTTTCTTTTGTTAGTTGAGATGGTGGGTACTGTGAATAAAATAAAATAATAGCATGCCCTCAATAATTTAAAGATTTCAATGAAGGCTAATAAACATTTATCAACACCAATAATAATTATGTAACTTAATTAAATTGCACAGCAAAGTGAACCAATGGCAGTGTTGCAAACGTACAGTCCCCCACTGACATTGCATTCCAGACAGGATTAGGCAAAGCCTTGAAGTATATGAAAGGACTTCGATTTATAATTAATTCAGCTCTATGAAAAAACATTTCCAGATTTCAAAATCGTCATTGCCTCCTCATCTGCTCTCAGGCAGAGAGTGAATAAGGGCCAAATAAGAAATTTCAAGGATTACTTGAAATCTCAAAAATGAAGGTTTCCTCACAATGAAAGCCTCCCAATAGTTTGAACTTCTATATTCAAAGACCTGCAGTGGATGAAACTCATTCATCAATAGGCTTCAAACACTTTAATTAGTAATTAGGCTGGCAGATGCTCGTACTGAGCGGCTTGTGACAACTCATCGTGACACGCGTTTCATTTCTGCTATGCCGAAGGAAGGCTGAAGGGACCACTGTTGCTGATGACTCAAAATAACGTCAAGAAAGTTCAGCAGATCCCTCTGTGCTTGCTTGGTCACAAGGCCATATGCTTCGACTTTAATTATGAGGGACTTGGGGAGAGAGGTATTCTGGGCTGAACTATGAATCACTGCCACTCTGCTTGCCTCAAATGCCCAATTTCTACAAGACCACTCACTAACCACTGCCCACCTAGGTGCCCTCTTTCTATGAATAAACCGTTAAACTGATGACTGTCATTATAGGTTGCTTTCACCATTATGTATGGCTACCCTCTACCCCTTTATCATTTTCTTTTTTAAAGGCTGACCTACTGTATGTAGGCCCTAGACTAAATGTAGTGGACTTTTCAATAGTCAATAGTGTCAGTGGCAATTTATATATAGAGAGAGGCAGGTAGCTTTGGAGAAAGCACGAGAGACACACACAATGTGAACAGAGAATAAGCAATATAATTGTTTTGATGCAAAGATACACGCGTTATATCGGGATTTACAGACACATTGAAGCCTGCATCGTATTATCCGCAACTCCCTCCCAACTTTTGCCCGATACAAGTTTTCTGAATCGATGTAGCTGTATCTTAACCATTAAGCCCAGTGCATCGCTTCAAACCGGTGAATCATCACACCCTAGACAAACAACTCATACCTATAGCTGTTGATAGAAAGAGTAGCTCCACGGTGGATCACAGAGGTCTCCCATCATTTATCTAGGCTGCATCTGTCCTGCATTAGCACTTGAGTGGCCATTGCAGCTTATTCTCTATTAAAATATTATAAATATTATATAGCCATCTTCTAATTCAAACCTCTCTCTAGGTCTTTAAACAAGCCTCCTCTGTGGAGCTGAGGAGTTCACACTAACTCCAGGTGTTTATAAGGCTGGCAGGTGTCTGTCACTGGGACACCCACCCTGAGCTGCCCCTCTGGTAACATGATGCGGGCCCCAACTGTATTAATTATCCCATACAATGCTGTCAGCTAATTAACTGACATTTAACATAGGAAATGGCTCGAGCGATTCAATGCAATTAATCAGCGTCAAATAATAAATGAAAGCCCTTCCTAAATGTGATTACCACTGAGGGCCTGCATCCAAAATAGAATTATAATTGAGTCTCAACTATTTTATTTGAGTTACGGTTGAAAACAGAGAACTGCTTGCAGTAATAGCTTACATTTATACCACAAACTATTTTTAATAGAATGCCTTCAAATAACAAGGCCTCTAACAGCAGATAAGAGCTGAAACGCCAGACCTATTAAGACAATTAATGGCAAATGCAATTAACTCTTGTAAATAACAAGTCACCTGCATGTAAATTCCTGTTGCAGCATATTAATGCAGCAACAATCAATGAGACGTATTGCATGTAAACAAGCAGTGTTTTGTAGCTTGGAAACAAGCTCATCCTTTACGGTGAAATTTGTTAATTTTATGTGCAGGTCAGTGGGAACTAAATTACCCTGGCAACTGTGTGAATAATTAATTGTGCATGTGATCGATTGCGCATGAGAGCGCAAGGCAGGAATATGCTGCGAGAATGTAAAACAATGTCATTTTAGGTGCAATTACCTCAATACAAGAAAAACAGAATATGTCACGTTGTTTAGCAGTCAAGCATGTCAGCTCATCTCACTGTTCGTCTTAAACACACTGAATATTCAATTAATTGGTGTTCATTTAATTTAAATGTATAATTATAAAAACAGAGATGCAAGACATGCAAATATGTCCAAAGGGACAATACCACTGTTCATAATTCTTTCAATAACATGCTCTTTCCTTCAACATTGTGTAATGTTTTCCTTTCCTGTTGTACAATAGATGAAAGTTGCTCCTATGCACTATATTTACCAACCGTAATGCAGTTTCCTTTCACCAGCCATGTTGACTATCCAGTCAGGATGAACTTGGCTGAATCTTGAACAACACTGACAACTGAATAATAATGTCATGATCCAGTGTAAGTAAACCAACAGCGAGAGAGAGAGAGAGAGAGAGAGAGAGAGAGAGAGAGAGAGAGATTAATCTGTCAGAGCACTCAGCACAAAACAGGTTGGGTACAGTGAGTGAACTGACAAGAAGTGTTACGGGGTAGCAACCCTCTTGGCAGGGAAGTGCAATAACAGCAATGGGTCAAAGTACAGTTCAGTCACGGTGTGATCGCTATGAAGGTGTATTTGTGTTTGTTTGTGTGTCTGTTTGTGTGTGTGTATGTGTTTGTGCACCTAGAGTATATGTATGTGAGGCTGATTGATCACACTGACAAAAAGACAAAGGTATGGAAGCTACTCTGTCAGCATTAGCTGTTTACTTGTTCCCCAGGGAAGGGGGAGGGAGAGAAAGAAAGAGAGAGAGGAGGGGTTGATGATATAGCTAGTAAAAATGATGGGCTGTAGATGCCCTTCACCAACCTCTGAAGACAAACAACCATTGATAAAGAGAGTTGTTCCACAGTGGATCATAACAGTCCTTCTTCTTTTGTCTATCCTGCATCAGTCCTGAATTAGTACGGTAGGTACCACTGCAGTCTATACCACTCAAATATTATTCATTTTGACTGCTGGAAAGTACACAGCAAGTATGCAACAAGAAGTAAAACGTGTACATTGGCTACATCCATAAGAGTGACATGTCACTGCACCTCTAGAATTAGCAAGTGCTGGTTACAAATATTGCTCACCGTAAGATTGCCATGGGAAGATGCCAAAAATTCAGCGAACAGTTAGCTATGGCATGGAGGTGTGGAATTATCAGTCACTAAAAACTGATGACCTGACTCATAATCTTTGGGGAACCCAAAATACCTCAGGTAGTAGCATTCTCTTTATCCTATTACAGGTTCTACGTGTAGCATTTTAACATTCTTCCAGCACAAACTGAGCTAAAACTTTGTTTATTGCGATGACAGATGGTAGAAATAGTGAAAGGTCAATGGAAAATCATTCCCTGCATGTTTATCCTCTTCAGTAAAGAGAAAGAGAAAAACTAAGAAGACACCCTTTCCAACAGGAAGCATCAGGGTTAAATGGATTGATTGATTTTATTTTATTTAAGTGTCCTGCATCTATAAGATGCCCAGCACTGATTGGGGTTACAAGACACTATTTTACAATGAATTAATGGGAACAAAAACAATGTACATATAGTAACACTTAAATAGGCCTGTAAGCACAGTAATTATATTACACATCACCATATAGTGTATCTTTTATCCATTCTCTTTCTAAACTTAGCCAAAAAAGAAACTTCCCCCTTACAGGGCCATCCTAACAATGTCATCACAAGACTAGCATTTTTTGGAACATAGGTTCATGTCATAGTATTTACTGCAATGAAATACAAAATATAAATTGTGGCAGACGGAGGGAGTTTAGGAGGGGAAAGGTGAAGGAGGGGCGGTGCGTGCCGTTTCCTGCAGGGGCGCTAGAGCCCAGAAACGGACGTCCGCCCCAATCAGCGCCAGATGAGAGGCAGCTGAGGCGATTAGGGAGAGCAGGCTGGGCCAATCAGAGCCCGTGGCGGCAGGATAAATAGGGAGATAACGCAGAGGAAGGTGTGCGACCCATGGGGAAGGTAGGAGGAAGAAAGACAGAGAGTGTGAGGAGACTGCCGAAAGCGTGGATGACAGAGTGTATGAGAGCCCTGTTTGGTATTGACCCCCATCTGTCTGAGAACCCTTCTCCTGCATTGACTGGATTGTACAAGAACCTGTCCCATGTACCGACCCCTGGATTGGACAACGACTACCCATTAAGTGACATTGCCCATAACGGACTAATCCATTTCCTCCCCGAGACAGGAAATAAAGTGCTGTGCTCTGTCATTCTGTGTGTGGACAGCATTTCTGTTATTTTCCGGTCACGTGGACACTCATTCCACTCCCGAGTGTGCCACACAATATATCAACATCAATATCTCCTAAATCACAAAGTGTACATAAACATTGCTCTTCAGGTATACCCTTAAATCTACCAACCTCAATTGCCAGAGGCAAATAAAGACCTTTGAATTACAGGTAATGTGGGGTTCTGTTGAGTAGTCTGATTTAATTTGGACATAGAGTTTTGTCTTATTCCAAATGTATATTACCCACTGCTCTATGACTCAATAATAACTTTTGATTAATAACAGTATATTCACACTACAATGCAAATCATTTCTAAAATTGTATTGAATATTTGAGTGGGTAAATATGGAACTCGTTTCTTTTGACCATGGTTAGAAAATAGCTTTTTGGTCAGTCTGTCCTCAAGTTGTTATGCAACGTTTAACTGTGATTCAAGTGTCAGAATTATAAAGGTTATAAATATATTCTGCTAAAGAATGTAGCCAAAGATGTGACAATTAAGGTGTTTTATTCTGTATTCATGTAATTCATGTTTTATACAATCTACATATAAACATATTATTTGTCCTTATTTGTTTAACAGTGGAAGAAAGAAACAAGAAAAGGGCTGGCTAAAATGCCAAAAGAAAAGGAAAATAAGCAAGAAGAAAATCGGATAAAAGGAAAAGTCAAGACCGTAGCTCAAATCTTGTTAAAAAAATATATTTGTGCATTATTTTGCTCTTTTTCCATTCACTGCTATTCTGCCTTATTGCAAACTGCTTTGCACTTTGAAATCTGAGCCTCACTGAGCCGCATCTCCGTAGGGCCCATGGTAGTGTTTTCAATGCTGTTTAAGAACAAGTTTATTTTTGGTCTGTTAGTAATTTTGCTGCTTTAGCAAAACAACCTTCCATCCTACTATGAGACCAGGTAACGACAGCGGAACAGCCGGTCACTGACCTCAACTTAGGAGAACAAGGTCCATCAGACTCACTTGTGTACTTCCTCGTTTGCGGTTGACTGGCAACCCGACTTTCGCCGAACCTGCCACACTAGACCCGGTGATCTTCGGAAGACCAGCCTCTAATACGTGCGACTGACCAAAAGAAACCAAGTAGGCTCTGATAACTCCAATATCTTTCTGCTGAGATAAATGCCTTTTACACCCATGGCTTTGTTTAATTTGGCTTTTTCCACACCTCTCTGTACTTCTTCCAATGTGATCTCGCATTCGGTATATGGTTTGGACAGTATGTTGCACTATTCATCTCATTTTCAGACTTGTGTATTAAATGGCGGGTTCAAAAACTGGTCATCAAACACTGGAGGGTTATTACATGTATAAAGATTACTAAAATCAGGTTATATGCAGTTATTGAGAGGAACTGAGAGCTGATTGAGCATGGCTGTATGCAAATGGAGGATTATTCTTGTCAAACTATTTGACGTAATTACGCTAAGACATCTGCAATTTTATTTGCAAAGATAATTGGAAAAAAGTGGTATAAATGAGAAAAGGGAGAGAGATACAGCCAGAGAGGGAACAGAGGGAGAAAGAAACAGGTTGAAGTCAAATATGTTATAAATGAGAGGCAAACAAATATAGGGGTTGTGAAAATTGATAGAATTGATGGGTGTCCTCTACCAACCATTAGAGATGAACAGCCAGGAGCTGAGAAGTTGTATTTAGCAAACCTGAGCAGAGCAAAAGACACGTATATTTGTGCCACTTATTGTATGTTGCATTTGAATTAGTTCACCAGACAATCAAAAAAGATCCACACGCTTTCCTATTTCATCTATTTCAAAAGTTATCACATTTCATAGCTTTCACAAAAGAAACACCCAGAATCAAACCAAAGCAATTTTTTCATTATTCTGACACCAAATCCACCATGAGTCACGACTGCTGTCGTGCCAAAGAATTCGCTCCAGAATTTGTCTCATTGCTGAAGAAATTATATCCCCTGCAAGTAAATATATACTGAATAATTGCTACATTCCAACACACAGAGCATCTCCCCTGCCCTTAAAACAGTGACACCATACTTATTATCTCATCTACCTCATTGTGTCCACAGCTTTACTAGAGAGCTGTTGTATAAGGATTTGAACTTGAAAAGTATTGGGGAAAAAAAAACAATAGTCCCTCGAGGCATGACCTTCCCTCCCTGCCACCAATTATATCAAGGCCTAATAAAATATAGATTATGTGCCATCTCAATGCTGACATGTCTAAAGGCTCATAGCAAGGGGAGACTCTGGAGAGGCCCTGGGCAAAACCTGGGGGAGGCCAGGTTGAAGATGACAGCATGTGGGGAATACAGTGACACAAAGGACGAACTTGATGCGGAAAACATAAATAAATAAAGAGGCATATTGTCTGAGGACTGTCTTATCAATTCAATTCTAATCAAGACTCTAAATATTCAAATCTAATGATTACAATGATATGAATTAAGCCAAACTGCAAACCGGACCAATAGCCATGTATTATTAATGGATGGGAGCTCAGTTTGGAACAAGTGGCATTTAACTTTGAGTCTTAACCTTTCAGCATAAATGTCAAGTCCAAATCTAATGGAAAAAGTTTGAAGTTTGTTCAACAGTGATTTCATACATTCCAGCACAAGTGTGTTACTAGGCCCATATGCATTCAAAATGTGAAAGATGATCAGAGATGAGATTTATCAACTTTGTTGGCAAGATTTCACATTTCACTGGGATGCATGATAGAAAATACTAAATACTATGAAAGCTTCAAAGTATCTCTCTCTATTTCTCTCTCTCTCACACACACACACACACACAAACGCATCCCAAATATGGTGAATCACAATGAAAAATGGTCTGCCCGTGGTAAAACCCTCCAGTGACATAATCATCAGCTCTGCAAGAAGACAAATCTTTATTTAAAATAAAAAGAGACCTAACTTATTTCCTCGGCTATTCAAGGAACCGCATTTAACCTTGTAGTTTTATTCGAAAATGAGGTGCAGTTATCAATATGTAGTCTTGTGTGAGTTTCACAGGCTCTTATCATGTAGACCTATACATAGGAGTGTAAATAGGGAAGTGGAGAATATTCACGTGAACATGCAAAGTCTGGGTAGGCGCAAGTGTGAATGTTTTCTGTAGTGAATATTTGCCCTAAATAATAATGTAAATATAGGTATTGTCCACCCACAGTGCGATCGTTTGACTTCAGAAGACTTGGATTATGCTGCATGAGCTGTATGGAGTCCTTTTATGGTAATTGTTTGCCCTTTTTGGAACTGGTCATCAGTGACTTCAGTTGTTTTGGAAAAGTCTGCTACAGAGTTGTGCTGGCAACCGTCCTGTGTTTTATTTGGATGGATAAACGTCACCTGTGTTTCAACTGGCATGAGTAGAGGGTGAACTATTCCTTTCATTTGCCCCATGATGCTAATGATGAAATCCTAATGATGGAGCTGAAAAGATTACGATGGTGCTGAACAGATACAAAATTTCAAAACCTAGAGAGATGATTAGACTGACCTGGTTTAAAAACTAGAATGGAAGAACCTGATACACTAGCTCATTATCTTCAAAATATAGAGTCTGTAAAAGTGTTTGTGCTATCAATCATTTTATAATAGGTGTCACCTTTTTTTATTTTCTTAAAATGGTGGGTATCTTATTTTAGAACAGAACTCATCGCATGTGAAGTTTCCTCCCAAAATTAGTAAACTTCCAGAGAGTATCCTCAGCAGCACTTTCTCTCTCTTTTTTTCCCCTCACTTCTATTCTAAGCATCTGAACTCTTGAGTCAGCCATTTCTCCAAACCTATAAGCATAAAGCCATGACTTTGATGACAAACGGCTGCAAAGCCACAGTGATTGTCAGGGCCCACTATTGTTCCTGCGGTGTCCCCTGTTATGTTACATCTGTCCTAACCCGACACACTCGCTCTTCCTATTGCCGTGTTCGCTCAGCATGCACACATTACATTACATTACATTACATTACATCACACATGAGCTCATTCCTTCAAAGACACAAATGTGCACACGTCCACGGCACAACATGATGTGTGTGTCCCACGGATAGGTGACAGGAATGTTGGATTATGAGAGGCAGTGTCATTATATGGCTGCTGGCTGAGGGTGAGAGCGGGTCAAACCCCCTTGCTGCCCTTTAAACCTCTACCAATGGACTCAACCTGGCTCTGCTCTTTCCTTGCCTGGAGACTGCAGAAAAAAGTAAAGTCTTTCATTCACTTGTTTACTCTTCCTTTCATTTTTTTTGTTCTTTGCTTCCTGCCTTCTTCCTCTCAATTTTATTTTCTTTCCATCTTTCTCTCTCTCCATTGTTTCCTTTTTCTCATTTTTTCATTGTCTGTTCTCTCTTCTCCTCCCTTACCGCTCAAGCTCCATCTTAGGGGAAATCTACTTAGTAGCAGTGAGCATACTTGCTTTCCAATTAAATCAAGATGTATTTGCCTTTCAAAAGCCTCCCTTTCCCCACTCGTTCTCCCATCGGAATAATTGATGGAGGTCTCTGGCCTCGTGATGAATGGCTTCCAAGCCCAGAGATGAATAGGAAGATGAATGATTTCACCCTTGCGAAGGCCAAAGAGGACTGGTACAAGGAGTGCTGACATTGTGACAAATACACTGACCATAGCAACCAAACCTGGCGGAATCAGCAAGGGAGGGAAAGGTGGCAAGCGTTCAACGTGGCCCAACAAATGTTCTTCCTCCCCGCCACCGCCTCTGCATGTCTGTCTACCCCACGGACAATTACCTGAGCCCCGCAATTAACTGCAGGCATAGCGATAATACTGTCGGCCTGCCAAGAGACGAGCGGACGTGGAGGCATGCCAGCTAGCCGGGGCTGGAGAGCACTGAGGTGGGCGGTTGTGTTTGTGCGCTCAGTGGAAATGTGACGGCCAAGAGAACAGGTGCGGTAAGGTGAGAAGAAGCCCCAGGTGACATCAATGGGGGGCGGGACCACTTTCCCAGCCAACATTTCCCAGCTAAAATAAGTTTTTCATGCGTCTTCGTGGAACTCTCTGTCACACAGCTGTGAGGTAGGTTTATGAGAACCAATTAAATGAACACATGACATCCCATGTGTTTTAAAGGGGCAATGAGTAAGATTGTTACTGTCCCATAGCTCAAAACAAGCATAATATATCTATGTGGCGGGTGAAAGCGTCGCTGATCAATACCAATAACTCAACAATGACTTGGCCAGGTGCTGAGATTTCTGGCTTTCAAGATTCACGTTCTGGCCCGTACTCCCTGCCCACTGGCATGTCAAGACACTCCCAACCCGCCCCCACCAGCTGCTCAACGATGGAGGACAGTGCTGCAGTCGAGTGACAAAACATTTCAGCTACAAAGGCTTAAAAGCCGAATTCTCAAGCCCAAAAAAGCAAAGGACAAAGTTGTATTATTGTTCCAGTGTTTGCATGGTGATATAAGACCTTTTCACGGGACGTTTCTGTTGGATCTCTGCTCTAATTAGCTATCTCACTTGTTGTAGCTTCCTTAAATGTTGAAATGTGTTGTTTGTGTCAGTTACAGTCTGCAATTTCAAAATGAGTGAAATGAAAACGCTAATTTGAGGTCTATTCACATAGATTCTTGAATGGTTTGAATTATTCATGGGAAATAAACTTTCATAACCCGTGTTCACTCAAAATGCAATCTGTTTTATGTTTACAAACAGCTTCAAAACATGTAAAACTCTTTACATGTAGTTCATCAATTTGTTAATTAAATTAATCAATCCAGTGGATCAACATGTAAAAAAAGGCAAATGTGAACTATGTAAAATCCATAGTATTAAATATAAATTAGATTTAATACTATGGATTTTACATAGTTAATAGTAGTTTTATATTATGTAAAAGCAATAATTTTCACATTTTAGTATGGGTATTTGGGTTGATTTTTCCTTGATAATGATAGCTGGGGACAGGGGAAAGCAGAATGTGGGTCAGGGGATGAAAATGTTCACCTACAAGTGAAACATAAAACATTTACGGAAATGAGTCCTCGTTCTTCATCAGAGTCAGTTGTCTCAGCTTGCTCAGTCTTAGATATAAGATTATGTGACGTTTTGGTAAATGCCGTTTTACCTGAATGGTGAAGTTTTTGTTTGTTGCAATGTATATTTGCTTGATTTTCTGTGCCTGTCCCTTTCTTTTGACCATTATATTGCACTTTCAATCTTGCATGGGCCCTTCTGGCATCAGCAACAGTATGAAACAGAGTGAAAATTGTACCACTGCGCCTCGGTGTACACTGTGTCCTTATAAAGCACCCTGCTGGATGTTTTGAAATTATATCTCAATTAATGACATTACTCTTCAAAAAAGCCCAAGGCTGCTACAGCGAAAGCCCAACACAGCGGAGTGAGGAGAAGTGCTGCAGAGTTTGGCTCTGTTCTGGGCTGTGTGCACTGTGAGCCCAGGGCGACGCTGGGATAAAAAGGTTTTAGGAGAGGGGACGACAGGGGCTCAGGGACGTGACAGCAGAAGATCCATTTAGATTAGATGTTTTTAATATCCTCTGAATTTTCTAATAAACGCCGGTCGGAACAACCGCCACTCTGTCATCGTTTGATTGTCCGTCACCTCGGACGCAAAATCGGATGATCTGGTTTTGACTTGGAGCCGTGACTGGCCTTGTATTTCTACTGTTATATCACAAACATCCTGCAAGTTGCAGCTTTATACACCTGAGGTATTTCAGAGGTGGTTACATAGTCTGCCTGTAGTAATTTCTGAAAATATGCTGAAACATAGTTATTAATTTTACACTCTCTATTATAGCCCTCTCTGCCACACTCCAACGTTGAAGAGAAAGCGTATTACTCATGTAGGCAAAGGAGGGATGTCCTGTCCATTACAGAAGACTGGGTTCTAAACTTGAATGTGCCAGCATTGGGAAATAATAAAGGAAATATGATTCTAAGCCTTTGTCAAGTTGTCAAACAAATTAAAATATGTTCTATCCAACTATTCAGTGAAATACTGTTGCCTGAGATTGATCTGGGTAATTTAAAAATGTGGGCCGTGAGACTGTAAACCAAAGGGTCAGGTCAAACACAGCAGATAATGTAGAAAGATGTAAGAAGAAGAAAAAAGAATCCTTGGTGTCTACTGGAGTGTCTGGATAATGTAGCAAGCCAGAGATTTGATTTTCTTCTCCCATTTGTCTGCTAATGACAGCTGTGTCACATAGGAGCTCTGAGTGCTGTCCAAATGTCTGTCTGGCATGTGTTGTGCTGGTGATGAAGAGAACAGCAAGGCACACGTCAGATACCCAAACTAATAAATCCTGACAGTGGTGGTACAACCCAAACCCCCCCCCCCCTGCTTCTTTATGAAAAGTGATGTTATTATTCTACCTATTTTCCTTCAAGCTCATTTACTTGGGTGATGAGGTGGGTGGTGTGAACTCCCAGCAAGCTGCACCGTAGAGACACAACATGTCTTTGTCAGCATTTGTGAAAGGAAATCGAGGCTATATGATTGACATGATTCTCAGGTGAGGGAAAAACATTCACTGTATAAAAGAATGAATACAGATGAGGGATATGGAAATGATTCCGCAAGACATTCATTCATTCGGATGTTCGAAAGGCAACAATGGGCTTGGTATCTGACAATATGGTTTGCTGACAGAGTACATGAATAGGTGCATTGTGTTTTGCCACAACATCTCAACAGGTCAATAGCCCAAGGTTGGGTGTCAAAGGGCTGAATACAATCGAAATTGCATAGCAAGAAAAACGAAGTAAAATGTGCATACCTGTTCAACTGAAGGGAACAAATGACACTGAAACGGAATTGACACATGATTTCTATGATCTTGGTCAGGTGAGTCTGGATTTTACAAATCTAGAATAAAAGTGCAGAGACTTTGTAATATCATCAACAGAACGGCCAACCATCACCTTGTGGATTCACAGTATTCACAAATGGGATTTTTGTAGCGATATAGGCACATTTTACGGTTGATGGTTATGGTTGTAGTTTACCTATATTCCCAGGACTGGTTTATTCTTTTGGGAGAGGATATACTGATTTGAAAAATAGCATAAATTGTATTTTAGGATGGATTTTCATTTGCCCTGTTACCCTTTATTAATACATGTACATACGTACACGTATATGTAATTCAAAGTTTATGATAATGCTGTTTAGTAACATGGTATCTTGAATTGTGATATAACCTAATTTTACAAATTCACCATTCTACCTAAAGGACAGAATGAGCAAAATATGTTAAATAAGCATCAAAGAAATGCTTCACAGCCTGTTGATAAAATGGATGATAAATAAAATTAAAATTAAATAAAAACTAGATAAAAAACGCCAATGGAGGTCCATATACATTTTCTCACATGGGGGTTTTCTCACCCCCATGTACAGAAATAGTTTCTGACCCTGACCCTGGGGTCTGTTACCCAGACATTATAAAAGAATGCTAAAATGTAAAAAAAAAAAAAAAAAAAGGATATATGTTGTGGCACACGTGGGTGAAAAGAGTGTCCGGAAATAACAAAGTCAATGTCCACACAGAGGAATATCGGAAACAGTAGTTTAATCACTGTTTCCGGGGTGTAACGGGTTAGTCTCTCACACAGTTCGGGGGTCAAGGCAGGAGAAGGGTTGTCAGACAAGCGGGGGTCGATAGCCAGGCGGGTTCTCAGACGGGCAGGGGTCCAGCACAAAGCAGGGTTCTCGGCCCGGTCCGTCATACACTCTCTAGTCTCTAGTCTCTACTCGATCTCTCTCTCTCTCTCTCTGTCGCACTTCTCCTCCAACTCCTCCCATGGGTCACACACCTTCCTCTATTTCCTCTTCCCTTTTAAACCCTGCCGCTCTCCTTTTCCATTGGCCCTGCCCGATCCTCCCACTGGGCTCAGCTGTCTCCCATCTATCGCTGATTGGGGAGGACGGCCGTCTCTGGGCTCTAGCGTCCACGTGGGGAACGGCACATACCGCCCCTCCTTTACCTCTCCTCTCCTAACTTCCCTCCGTCTGCCACAATGTGTATATGACAACCATGGGCTATACATTCTGTCAATGCTGTAAATTCTTTAGAAGTGGACTTTTTGGGGGAGTTTTCTCACAGGGCAGTGATGGAATATGAAATATGGATTCGTACCTGTGAGGTACTCCGGGTCGGGCACAGGGTCCGACAACTCCTCGTGGCACTGAACCTCTGTTGGCACTGATGCCACCACCATGCCATCTGGGAGCTGCTGCTCGATACCTCTGGCAAAGTTCTTCTGCCTGGCATGAGGAGAGAGATGAGACGATAAGAGGCCCTATTTAGAGACATGGGCACACAGTCTTCCAACAGGACCTCACGAGAAGAGAGAGGAGAGGCAGGGAGGGAAGGGAAGGAGGGAAAGAGGGATGTAAGGGAGGGAGGGAGTGAGGATGGAGTGATAAAATGTCAAAAATGAACAGTACATGTAATGTAATAATCAACCGAGTTTTCTCAATTTCTTTGTTTTATTTCTTTATTTGAGGTTAATAAAGCAGGGAGTGTCCATTGACACAAAGTGATTACATAAGAAAAGTTTTGTTCCACAACTCTGCTCTATGCAAAATTCAAAAAATGTGACAGGGGTTCCCACCGTGGCCCTGTTGTGAAATTCCATGATTTTTCCATGACTTTCCATAACTAAGTCGGGGCACTTTCATTACCTACAATTTTTCTTCCTTCCTGGTTTGTTAATATTGTTTGTCTAAAGCGAACAACAGTCTGGTTTCCAATACAGTTGGGCTGAAAACCACCATCTAATGCAATGAATGAGTGAAACAAGTTGGAAAATACATTCTGGTAAACATTTGTGACCCATTTGTAAAATTCCCTGACATTCCCCAAATAATTTAACAGAATTTCCCTGTCTGGAATTCAACCTCTCAAAATCCCATGATATTCCAGAAATTCCATGACCAGTGGGAACCCTTCACCTACTCTGTTTCAAGACAAAAAAACACAACAAAAATAGTGGAATAGTTAAGGATGTTGTATTGTTGTTGTTTTTTCAACAAATATAAAGAAACAATATCTAATATCTAACCTAAAATAAAATGAAATGACACCATTCATATAAAGCTATGCTATTGACAGAAAGGTGTGGAGTAGAAGTGGAGAAGTGATGTGGAGAGATCAGAAAGAAGAAGTGAGGCAGGGAGGGATAGATGGAGGGTGGAATAACGTGTAATGAAACAACACCTTCTGGCAGATCATTAAGGGTAGATCCATACAAGGTAACTAATTGCGCTGGATTCTGCCATGTATAGAAGAGACTCACAAAGTCTCACATGAAACATGTCACTTTTCATTATGTTGATTGTTCTGCTCCAATGCGACTCGTCCTCAGTGGGAGAGCCAATGTCCTCATTTGTCTGTTGCTGAAGTGAGTCTTGGTTGAACTCGCTCAGATTTGGTCCACTCCGTCATTCATTGGTCTTAATGCCAGTTGGAAACAAGGTTCCACTACAGAATATGACTTCAATAAATCACTTAAGTCACTTAGTCATTCAGGACTAAAGCTGATGAAACTATATTTCTAAGTTTCTCCTGTGGCCCAGATGCATTATTTAACGCTGCACTAGGCAACACATTGGCATCCCTAAATGGCAGCTAGAAGTAACTGTTCTGAAATGTGACGACGTTAAACTGCACACAGCACGCTCATGTTTACCAACCAGGCCGGTCTGTGATGCTTTATACCAAAGGATGTCAATCCCTGTATGCCGAGAAGATTTCACGCTAGTAACCACACCCAACACCAGAAATTAAGTTGGGCAAATAGGACAAATCTACAGCATTTCAATTAGGATGCTCTGGTTTTGGCTGTTAAGACGGGTGTATTTTAGATGTAAAAAAATCTTGCCTAGAGCAGCTTGAAGAAGCTGTACAATATAAGCCTTGTGACTTCGAACCATGCATAGAGGTGGACATGAAAAAGCATGAATGCTTCTCTAGCATGGTTCTCAGCATGATTCAGCATGGTTCCTCTTAATAAGCACCATCCATAACAGGCGAAAATACTGTTGCATTCATGCACTGTTCGGGGCCTGAGCTGCGGAAATAGAATGTATGTGCAAATATTTACAATTTATCTGAAATTGTTCCCTTTGGGAAAGTCACAGCTTGAAAACAACCGAAAAGCCGCTGGCTGAAATTAAAACAGTGCTGGAATGGCGTGTCAAATAACAGCATTCGAATGACATTTCATTTGCATGGTCATCGCATGGCCAGGGGAGACCGGGAAACTACTCTTAACAGTAATTAGAAGCGCAGAAATTAGGCTCGTAAAAAAAAACAATGTAAAGATAGCTGCCGGTGATGGAGAGCAACGTTTATTTGATGAGTAGGGAGGATGGGAGTCGGGGGTGTTAACTGGGATGAGCCTGCTAAGACAAAGCACCTTCAGCCTCTGGGGTAGAATCATGTTCATGTTCTGTTGTGAAATGACATTTTTTATTTTATTTGTATGGAATATGTCATTGCTCAGTCGGTTAACTATCAAACTCATATTAGCACATAGTCCGTTGCCAGGCAATTACAAGATTTGTGGCCCAGAATCTATGAAGCAGGCTGGTTAGGATATGTCTATATAGACGCTGGAGTCAAACATCTGTCGTTTTCTGTCTGAAAATAATTGTGTGTTTTCAGCTGTCAGTTTAATAGAGCACACAAATTGGCAACGTGATGAGTCAATCTCAGTTGTCTTTGCTAACGACAGCATTGGGGTTTTTTTCAGACGCGGTTAACTGGAATACGGGCCAATTACCTACGGCTGTATTCACGTCTGACAATTTTCGTTGTCAATTTAGTTCAATGATGACATGTAACTTTTAACAACCATCTGGCACGGTGAGGATGCCATAACTCATTCACCAAAAGTGAAATCTCTCTTGAAGTTCAGGTAACTGTTTTACGCTGCTTTTTCCCCTCCAGTAGGAGCTGTGGCGAGGCAGCCACCTGTATCTGATATCGAAATGTGAAATGTGAATCTTTTGATTAATGATAGCTACTCTCTCTCAAAAGAGGTCTCTCTCTCTCTCTCTCTCTCTCTCTCTCTCTCTCTCTCTCACACTCTCTCTCTCTCTCTCGCTCTCTCTCTCTCCTTCTCAATGTGTTTCGTTTTCCCTCTCCCTTCTCCCTCCAAGCCCTAGACCTGATGAACAAAGGCTGTGTTATGGTAGTAAGACAAGTGTCCCACGGTGTCTTGCACCTGTCGAAATTTGTAAGGTCGCAGACGCCGTCATTGATTGTCTTACATTTTCACTGGCTGGCTGGACCAACATATGGTGCGATCCGATGTAGGAGGTCATCAAATCATCCGAAAATATCAAAAGTGCTGCCCCTCATCCATCTCTCATCTGTCTAACTAGGAGGTGTTCACCTTGTTCCTCCACAGTCCGGTTCCTCAGGTGCACAGACCACAATCTTTTTCTCCTCTGTCTCCTCCCGCGCAGTAAAAATATAAAATGTCCTCCTCCGCTGTCAAATCCAACATATCTCAGTATCCAGCAGCTATCTTTCCTAAACACAAACAAACCATCCAGAAGCATCCAGCTGGTTACCATGGAGATGACCATTGACAGCTGATAGCTCGTGACACAGACATATCACGATACTTCGCTTCAGCATAAATGCTTTTCGTAAGACACCTGTCTTATACCCATATAACAGCCTCAAGTCAGCGAATCGAACAACTAACTTCCACCCCCCAATCAATCTTCCTCAAACAGTTTTTACATTTGAATAAATTGAGTCGATGAAGGTCTTGAGGGGGGGATTTAGGAATGGGAAGGGCTGCGGTGAGGGGAGATATGAGTTGAGGAAAAAGAAGAAGAGGAAGAAGAGACGCCCACGGCAAGTAGTTTGTTGTGGGTGGCGGGTGGGAGCGTGTTCTCAATCATTGATCCCATCAGCGGCCACCAGAATGAGAACAAAGGGCAGTAAAATATTCATTAAAACCTGCTCTGAG
>OMOT01079498.1:0-10912 GCA_900312575.1 Acanthochaenus luetkenii
CATCCCTTTAAAAGCCACGTGACTATGGCTTTTTCTCTCACTGGAATAATGACAGAGAGCGAAGAAAATGGGGGGCGTGTCCCCCCGGGATTTCCGCCTATGACTGTACCGTATGTGTGTGTGTGTGTGAGTGAGTGTGTGTGTAAGAGCAGAGCACAGCCCCGCCCCTCGCGCAGAAAGACAGATAAAGAGAGACAGAGAAAGCAGCAAACTAGATTATGTTCGGGACGTTTAATTCCTCGAAAAACACATTTGCCACAATATAAATCTCACTCCATAATATTTCGAGTACCTACCGATAGCAGAACCGATAACGTCGGATCTTATCGATACTCTGGTTTTTACTAATTTAGAACCGGTTCCCATTTAGAACCGGGTTTTGGGGGGCATCCCAAGTCATAACTCAAGCAAACTATGTTTTGGCGAGCGGTATCTACTTACAAGCCACTCTGTGCTTTCAGCAGATAGATCAGCGTCTCTGAAGATGCGCTCGGAGCGCACGGTGTGACAAAACTTCAGAGATGAGCCATGTTACATTCATTTAGAAACTACAATGCTTTCCATTTGTAGTTTCTCTATTCTACCAATGGATGCTGTGCATATGCACAGACAGACCTGTGCGTACGCACGCTTGATAAATGAGGCCCCTGGACAAGGTGTTTGTGCACTGAATCAGGAAGAAGAGGCATAGGGAGGAAGCAAGGCATGGTTTGGGGTAAACAAACAACAGAGACACATGAGCGTGGGAGAGTGTTAGTGATACTAGGACCACAGCGAGGCTCAAAAGACAAAGCCACGGACACAGACTCTGGGAAAACCTCCTCCATCTTTCCATCCCTCAATCCCTCCCTCGTCTCAGGATTCCAATTCAACCAAACACCTGCCAGCTGAGCTTCAAAAGAGCATGTAATCCCCCTCTCTATACAAAGGCCCCCACTATTGTAATAGGTACAATATTGATATATGGGTCCCAAAGTTTTTGGTGCCCCCTGTGGTTCCCCATAACACAGAGCTGAGTGTGGGACTTGAGCCACTGTTGACACAGGCATATCCTACCCTGCATTAAATTCAGGCATTTAAAGGAGAAGCCTTGATGTGGGACATTTAAAATAGGCCCTTGGAGGCTATGTGGAGGTGCCATCAAGGATTATTTCAGCACAAAGGAGGCATTATTCATCATTACTTTATAGATCTCCTGTGAATTAGGCTGGTGTTATGACATTTATTTATTTATTTAGTCCTCCAAATAGACGGGACCACCTGTGGAGTTAATACAGCGCCAGCGACACCAAATTACTAGGAAATGAGTCCTTATTGCTGATGTACCTGCTGCTGTAATGCTGTTGCTCAAGTTGCAATCTGTTTGCGCTTGTGGCTCATCAGAGCTCTCCCACCACGATGCTGAGAGAGACTTGACAACATCAAGGATATAATATTTTTAAATATATACTGTATACTACATCCAATTTGACTTGGGACATTGTTTGAATGAAATAACAAGGTTTATGACAAAGCTGTGGTAATCAGAATCAGAATCAGAATCAGAATTGGTTTAATCGCCAAGTAGTTTTCACGTACAAGGAATTTGCTGTGGTTGTTGGTGCATACAGACAACATAAGAACAATAGTAATAAGAACTCAAAAAGGAAGTAGTGCAAAAAACAAGGTGACATGGTCTGAAGCTGTCCACTTTTTACAAGAGCGTATGTACTTGTAATTGTTCCTATTGAAGGTATGAATAAATATTGGCTTAGAGGGTCATTCCAAAGTAGTTTATATCCTGTAACTTTATTTTTAGATGTCCAACTATCAGTTCATGGCACTGATACTATTTTTAAATAGGTGTATTTGTGGGCACTGTATAGTTCAACCATGTAGAAATGGTGTAGAAATGTTGCTATGACACACTCCTTGGATACTAATTCCGCATAGTCTTATCAAACTATCATAGCAGTGTTCAACTTTTTGTTTCATAAACTGGCTTCCCACCATGCAACTTAATTTGCTAAACTTGCATTTAAGTTGCATAATGCAAACCCATCTTCATAGACTGCTGGCATATTATTTGTTCCTTGAGAGCTCTAATGTAATTTAGATTATAGCAAAATGATTTGAGGTGGATCGACCTTTGATCCAGTGTGCTTCAATCCCATGACTTCAATACACAGGTACAGCAGAGTAATGGCTACAGGAAATACTATCTTTACAGATGTAACACAACATGTTTAAATGCTAGTAAAATCTAAGAACCAAGATAAGGTGGATGAAAGTGTTTTAGGAGAATGGGCTACAATGTGATGACAGAAAGGCTTATTTAAGAGATGATCCAAGACAAATTATCATAGCGTAAAAATGAATGTATTCATTAGAAAATAAACATCTTTCATCTTACATGTTTCACTCTAAATGAGTGAAACATTCTCAGGGAAATCAAGTATTGCAATACAGGCTCATATTTGAAAAAGCAGGGTTCACAGCAGATGTTCAAACTGGAGATGACACAGAACAGTGGCTCTGCACAGGTTGATGATTAACTTTTGATATCTGAACTCTGAACTATCTGAGATATCTGTGGAAAACAGCACAAGTTTGACAAAAGAGCTAAGTATTATCAAAAGTAAGGAGAGAAACTAGACCAATGTACAATAAGCTGCGACAGAGTTCAGTTGATTTTCAGTAGAACAGGCCTAAAATAAGAACATGTGATTTTCAAAGTACATGGCACGCTTACTTGCAAGTATGTAAGAATGCCTTAATTGAATGGATATGTACAAAATATAAGATTAATAGATGGGGATGTACTACTCATGCATGGCAGCCTACGTTGATTTATAATGTGCCATTCTTAAATAGCAAAGGATACATATATACACTGAATTATAGGTGGAAATGGTTAGACAGAGGGTGAGATGAAACTCATCATCAGTCCAAGCAATAACCACAGCAGAGTTGAGTGACACAGAGCACACATTGGTAAAATAATTATGATAACGATACAAGTGCATATAGCTTGTGAGGTGCTGCATTGTGGTGTTCTGACACTTTCGAGCTCGATAAAGTCAGAGCCAAACTGGATAACATTAGCTACCAAGTTTTTGCCGTCTGTGACCGATGTATGAGCCATCTCACAAAGCTCTAAATTACGTTAAAAATAAACCTCTTTACCTGGTTATGCATGAGTAAAAAGGCAGAGCCACAAGCTACCTACCTAGTGATGTGTGCCATGAACTTGGCTCCCCTGTAAGAAACACAAAATAACGCTCAACACACAATAAACACGAGTGGGGCGCAAATCACAAATGCAGAGTTTAGGCTATGATCTAGAGAACCTATCTATCTTTACCTAAGTTGACATGACAAACGTTAACCGCTAACTGACTCCGTAATGTTATGCTAACGTTAATAGTTTAACTCAATAAAAGAAAATAAATTCCATATTGATTCACATCAGATGAAGGATTTATAGAAATGAAGCCATTGTTATATGGAGCTAGATCCAACAATCAAAGACGTTAATGTTTGATGTTAAATTGTTCTTAAAAAAATTATAAGGTCATCTTACTAGGATATGTTAGGCCATTACTCAAATGATGGTTTCCCCATAGAGCTAACTCGAGCCGGCAGTGTCCAGTTGTGAAACGGACCCGGAACAAAAGCAGCCTTCCGGCACTCATAAACGTACAGTCGTCATGGTCGCTACGAGAACGCTACTGGGCTTGTTCATGTGGGCCAGGCGGGGCCAAAGAAAGACCCTAATGCACATGTATGTTGGGCCCGGAAGTAAGAGTCGTAGAAACGTTTTCGTGTATGCGCTGGGTGAGCAGCTTTTGTCGGAATGAATGGGCCGCCATTTTTCTATACCTCATCCATTATTTAATACATCCATGAGCTGGACGGCCATGGGAAGCAAACGGTGCAGATGGGGAGGTTGACGTTTCAGCAAAGCAAAGGCTGTCACAGGCCTAAGCTCATCGATCACACGGCGGTGAGAGATGCGAGCTGAATGCCGGCCTGGGAGGAGCAGATGGAGTAAGGAGAATCAATCAGGAAGGATGGCACCATTGAGCAACACAGCCTATGAAGATGGTAGTATGGAGACGTAAGGAAACAAGCGCAACTTTGGTTAATTGGTGGGTGGGCAGACACTGCATGACATAACCACGTCCCGGAGGCAGTGACAAAGGCGCCACATGCCTTGAGAATGGGTTTGTGTCTCTGATGGATAGCCTGGGGTGATATTTGTCAGGGAAAATGAAACAGCTTGAGGGGCACACTGTGAATGCTGGGGGACAGCACATAGTGATGCCAGCCTGTAGATTGTGAATCAGTGGGAGTGCGTAGAAATGCAATCAGGATATGTATGTGGGGAGCACCGGCATCCTTTTGCATGAGGCCTTGACAGTGAAGGTTTCAGCATGGCTTCCCTCAGCATGGGAAACGGACAGATGGTGAGAATTATTCACACACACAAGAAAAGAAACAACAAAGAAAGGTGTAAGACATTTCCCCTCTTCTCCTGTATCCACCCAGTCCCCCAACTGGCACGCAAATTATATGCACCCAAGTGTTTAGCTTTTTTTTAAAGCAAAATTACTGCTTCGACTTGAAAGTGGTTACATAAATCAATGGACCCAGTGCCATTAGATAGATAAATAATAGGTAAAAACGTCCACGTTTGAAAACCTTGGATTAAGCACAGACTGTGACAGGGACAAGAAAATGTTATTAGGTGAAAAAATGGAAGAAACCTTGGGTGGGCGAAGTCAAAGAGGAATCCCCCAACAGGACGGCTGAGCGTGCAAAAGGTGCCGGGACAAACAGTGGAATGTACAATAACATCGGCAATGACAGTGACATAGGAAACAGATAAGGCGATAGAGGTAGACAGATGGGGGCACGATGGGCGATGATGTCCACAGAACCAGGGGCTCGATTGCGTAGTAACAGGGATGGGACAATGGCCAGCAATAACGACCATAGGGGAAACAGCCATGTCCACTGCATGGTGCGCCAGTGTTTGAGAAAAGATAAAATACAAACAGTCAGACACACTCCAGCGAGCATCGACGACCATAAGAGCCAGGGCAGGAGATGATGACCGTAGGAGCCAGGGCACCACTCACGTCCACTGCATGGTAGGAACACTGCAAGTGTCTGAGAAAGAGGAAGCACAGACAGACAGACACAGACATTCCAGCCACCATTGATGACCGTAAGAGCCAGAGCAGCACCCACGTCCACTGCGTGGTAGGAACACTGCGACGGTTCTGTTTTTGTGCACCTGTGTCCTTGGTAAACCAAGGCGTTGGTTTCTTTGGGTTTTTTCATGGACTAATTGAGTAAAGCCAAGCATGTCGTTAAGCGATGAGAAAGGAGAGAAAAGCCTTACTAAGAGGATTGGTTGTATTGTTTAGATGGATATTAAAATGAACAATAATTACAATGTTATCCGTACAAGTTACCAGATCTGAGAGTACAATTATTCTGAGACATAGTCTCAATCTGATATGCTATATTACCTGAGCTATCAGACTCAACACCCTCACTAGGTGTATGCCTAACAGGCTGTCTAACGGCCTGCAACCCAGCATGCTTAAGGATGTGTGTCATGCCTATCTCAAGCAGCTGTCAATGTTCCTGGATAAAGAAAGGGCGCCTAACCCAGTAGGGTGAAGGCCGTCTGCTTTCAGCAAGCCAGGTTTGCCCCAGAAAGAGGGCCAGTTATTCAAAAACACTAAACCCTGTTTCTCACTTTAGCCAGAGAGACTAATCTACTGTAAATATCATCATTACCTGTCACAGGTAAGGGACCAGAGACAATTAATCGATGCCAACTCGAGTGTCACGGGAAGCCATTTATTACTATGAGTAACCTCCGATTGCCTCATCCTAACATCATTGGTGCCGACATGTACTACAATGTTGTCATAAGTAGCATGTGTGTTGTGTGCCTTATCCTTAACTAGCAATAACTACGCTTATTGCTAGCCATCACACTAAGATTAGCCTCTATGTCGGGAGCTCTGGCCCCAGGAGACAGACTATCTCAGCCGGCGTGTCTAACCTGATGTTGCGGGTGATAGAGTAGCCAATAACTAGTATTTACGAGGTCTATTACTATGAAGATATGATAATGTAATGCAATAAAACAGACATGTTTTGTCATATGAGGGATTGATGAATATTGTATTTACTCCATCTTCTATTTATTTTGAGCAGTCATCACAACAAAGAGCTGCATTCATTTGCAGACATCTTTCTCGCCTTAAAGGACTTAATCACACATTCATCATCTAGCGAGAAAGAAAGGTAAATATTGACTCACAGTCTTCTCATGAAAGGGCTTTTTGACTGTCAGAGTCTGAAATGGACATATAGTACAGTAATTGCAAATAGTACAATGCCAGGAGCAGTGTGTGCTGGTGATAATGGTCACCCTTTATCCTTTTATTCCTTTCCACCCTCCCTATTGGCAAGGGATACGTTTTCTCAACCCAGTTCTTGAGGGCTGGGTTGAAAAACACTGAGTTATACTATAGAATGTTATGTTTTACTAAATTCAGCAAACATACTGTAGTTCATGTACAAATCAGGTTAATTTTGTTATGCAAGGGTTTCATGCCAAGTTTTATACAATGAGCACAGCTTCTGGTCCCATTTTCTCTGCCAGCTGTTGTAGTATCTCTACGTATTCCATTAAGCCATGCATTTGTTTTTAACAATAAATATGATGCCTCTCCCTCATGCTTTTTGTTTAGCCTTGGTTTAATGTAGGTCCACCAAAGCACACACAGTCGCACACAGTCAATTTATTAAATTGTTAAATGATATTGTAAAAATGAGACTGTGTAATGATGACTTGCCTCATACATATGAAGGCAAGAGCAAGAGAGATGAGGGATCAAATACATTACAATCCCAAAGAGAATTGTTCTGCTCTACACATGTCTGATCAAGCTTAAAAAGCGCTATTACTCTATTGTCACCGGAGCCGTTCTCCGTGATCTAACTTTGGAAGATGCACTGACCTTTTCATCAGGTCTATTAAGTGCTGACAGTTCACCTCTCCTTTTTTCTTGTAAGAGGATAATACCAGCTACCTTTTATTGTGACGGAAATGCAGCACTGGCTTTATTGTGATTTAATTTCCTTTGTGCTTGGTGCTCCAACATACAGAAGTCGTCATGTCAATTTGCCTGAAAGCAATCACCAGGAATGGCCGTTGCTGTGTGAATACCAATAAATCTGACCCTCTTCATTTCCCCCCAGAACACAGAGCGGTGGAGGGATGCCAGGTTATACAGACAAGGGAGTGGATTGTCTTCCCTGGTGGCCTTTTAGCTACATGATCCTGCATCAAGAGGCAATGCTTCGGTCAAATATGTAGTGGAAGTTGATACTGTAATTTGTACAATACTTACAACATTTATATTATCTCAGCCATTCTGTAGCAAATTAATTAGCATATGGTAACCTGTAAAAAGTCAGTTTAGACTCCAATCGTATGTGGGCTTGGCTCACAGGTGAGTTTGTTGTACAACCTTTAAGTAGTTTTCTAAAATAAAGAACCATGTCACGGTTGATGTTCGCAACCGAATGAGACATTCGGCCCACGCAAATGCAATTACCATCCAGATTTATAGGGATAAATTCAGTCAATCTCCCTATTAATCTGTATACTTAATATTGAAACATGTTTACCCCATGGTACGACCAAGGACCTCCTGCTCCCTGCTATTCTTTGCCTTTCCATTGCCAGGTTAGAGCAGTAAAAACCATAGTGACTCTTAACTGCCTCTGGAGTTTCGACTTCCTATCTATTCCATCTGTCTATTTCTATTCAGCAGTGCCTGTTTTTCTTCCCTACTACAAAGTGTTGATCTTGGCTTACAGACACGACACGCCCAGACAGCCGCCGTCTGTGTCATTCTGTCCCCTGTGTTTCAAAGACAAAACTACAGTGCCAAGCATCACAAAATGGCTTCCTAGGTGAACGTGAGAAGTCGGGGAGATGGGGTTAAGGATTAATTACATGTTTTAATTGTGTTGCTGATGATTAAGAGGCTGCTTCTGCCCTTGAGAGGGTAGAGCAAACTTTAAGAGAAGTGAATGGGCAAGATTTGGACCAAAAATAAATGGCTTCCCGTGACACTTCCATGGCAACAAGACTCAAACACGGGCACACGCACACACATCTGATAATGAATGATGATCCAGGCGTGATCATTTTTCCTCCTCTCTTTCTTTGATATGACATAGTGCCACAACACCACATTAACTGTTCATCAGTATCATCATCAGTATAATTTCCATGACCAGTTTGGATATTGCTCTCTGGGATTTTAACCAGCCTTACACATGCATTCATTGTATATGCAATCAAAGAGTCTTTTGCATGCATGCACATACGCACCCATGCGCCTATGCATGCTGGGACACTCGCACACAAATATTCCCTTATACACACACATTTCACATGAGCCGATGAGCTAGAGATGGATCTGTTTACTCCCCCTCTCGAGCTAGAGATGGATCTGTTTACTCTCCCTCTCTTCAGGTAGGTAGCTACTGTGATATGGCCTGGTTTGTGTGTTTGTGTGTGTGTGTGTGTGTGTGTGTGTGTGTGTGTGTGTGTGTGTGTGTGTGTGTGTGTGTGTGTGTGTGTGTGTGTGTGTGCGCGCATGTTGTTGCACCACACAGGTGGCAGGCAGCAGGGAGGGGAGCGGGCCAGTGAGCAGGTAGCATACCACTGAAGTGGAAATAACACAGTCTGGACTCCTCCACTGGTCCGAGTGTCCCGGCGTGAAATGCCGTAGGTAACAGTGACCGCACAGTGTTGCTCCCCTTGTGCTGGACAAAATCTGGTACAGGTGCATTCATGTGCATGTACATAGCTTTGTATACCTGGACAAGATATACAGGCATTTGCTGACATGAATGCGCAAACAAGAAAATGCACACAGACACAGATACAGATACGTAGACATACACAGACGTAAACAACAAAAAACATCATTTTGACAGTTGGTGACTGGTGTGTGTTTTACGGTTTACCCGATAGGAGTAGTTGAAGGCCAATGTCGATAGCTGATATTTTGTTATTCTGATGTTTAATATTTTTTACATTTGACCATTTTCATGACAATAGATTACAAGGATTCAGTGTTTCCATCAGAGGTTTATTCTTGGCAGGATGGAAAAACAGCATTTACATTACATTACATTACATTACAGCATTTAGCAGACGCTTTTATCCAAAGCGACTTACACATGACATTGCAGCATCATTTAGACCATGTGACACTAAAGCTCTCCATTGAAACTCATACTAATGAAACTCTGTTAGGATAAGCAGCTTCTTAAGATAGGATGACCCACTGCATTAACTAAAAATGTAATAAAAATGTGCACAGATTTTTAAGGCCATGGCTTTGGTTGCCATTGACCAAAGACAATAAAACATAGTGCCTAGCTGAGAGTGCAGCTGCTGTTTCACTTGCATTTTACATTGCTCAGTAGACAGGTGCCATTGCGAACGGCAATCATAAACTCATAATTGGCTAAAAGTTCCAGTTGTGTAACTGCCTCTAACTCTGTGATTACACCAAACACTGGCAGCGGATAGAGGATGAAAGAAAGAGTGAGTGAGAAAAGCAAACATGCATTTCAGCTGGTAAAAATCGCAAACTTTAACACGCCGAACTCAAGTGCCTTTGTTGCTAAAACATGTATTATAGCTTGACTCTGTCTGACCTGCATACATGAGTGATCAAGCCTTTTTTGAGTGTGAACGTGTCTAAGAAGAGGAGAAGGCCAAAAAAAAAGAGGAGGCAGTCAACTCCCTTCTGTTCTTTCTCTCTCCTTCTTCTTTTGTTCTGCGTTCCTGTGCAGCGAGCCCCAGGTCCAGTCAAATTTCACTGCAGTGATTTGTCTGTGGCACATCAGTAGCTCACAGAGTTACTCGCTGCTCTGATCTTATAGAGTAGAGAGCGGGAGAAGCGAGGAGAGAGCAGGAGTGCCAGTGCTAGGTCTCCTGTAAGACCTGCATTTGGTTCAGGCTATCACATCACAGGGAATGCTCAGCAAGATTGGTCTTTGTTACTGGGTGTTGAAGTTTTACAATGGGTGGTGAAGCAAGAGGAGGCCAGAGGTTCCATGCTGAATGTAAAACATCAATTTGAACCCTGCTCTTCAAATCCAAATATCTGAGAAACCTAACTTGAAATGTGAAAAAGGCCTCTGTCTTCTTGATCTTCTCGACAGCTCACCATGGGTGTGCTCCAGTTTACTGCTCTTTTTCTTGATTACAATTCAGGCATAAAAGCAAATTCAACTAATATGCATGTTTCCTGGTAGTGCAGCTGGGTGTGTATTTATTTAATACATACCATAAATGCCATAATATTAAGGAATTTTCTTTATTCATTATTCTGCCTCGTGCAAAGAGGTAGTCAATGCACATCCATAAACTTGTCCATGTACTTAAGATTAAACGTATATGTGGATTTCTAGCTGTCCCCATATCAAAAACTCTGGATGGGGGTAACATATTGTGGCAGCCAGAGGCAGGTCAGGCAGGCTCCTCTAGGGGGCGCTAGGGCCCAAGCACAGCCATTCCCCTACTCAGCCCCAAATGCAAGGCAGGTGCGCAGACGTGAAAGGGGAAAGACGGGGCCAATCAGAGGAGAGAGCGGGCCCTATAAAAGAGGCAGGAAGTAGAGTGGTAAGGAGGTGATTCATACAGAAGACGGAGAGGGGTGTGGGTTCTCTCAGCGCGTCCCATGGGGTGGGACCGGCTAAAGAAAAGCCTGGACTGGATCTGAAACCCTGGACTGACTGCTCATGCTCATGTGTGGCTCGGGACTCTGTATTTAACCCTGCATAAAGCGGCTGTTAAACGTAAAACCCGTTG
>OMOT01079500.1:0-34039 GCA_900312575.1 Acanthochaenus luetkenii
AGTTTTCGTTTTTCGATAAACTATTGCTTATCATGTCAGAATAGTTGAATTTGTTCTCCGTCAAAGCGAAGCGGCACTACTTGAATCTTGAGTACGTTACCCTGAAGGGGGGATTCTAATATGTTTGGATTTGTTGTTTTCAGTTTGGGTAACTAAAAGTGGCACTGTGCTGTGTGTCGCTGTGTGTTTACTTTTCCCTGTAGTCAGCGCAGACAGTTTTTCCAGGAGCTGCTCACTGCCTGTGACTCATAGCTGGGTTAGATATGTTGTTCGCCAACTACTCAGAGATTTTCATTAGCAGGGTTCTGCCACTCCCACCTAATTCCACTCACCATTTAGATGCAGATGTTGACAGACTGGACCTGAGAACAATGTGATAACGCCTCACCAATAGAATGTTTCATCATTGTGCTGCTAATGTATGGTTTCATAATGCTGCATCCACTGCGCTCCTCTCCCTGTGTCCCTGTAGGAGATTTTTCCAGACGGCTCACTTCTATGTGGAGGACAGCAGCTCTCCGCGGGTGGTGGCCAATGAGAACATTCCCATCATCCCTATACCAGGTGAGCCACATCCTACCCCCTTCACTACATTCATGTATTCTTTAGACATGCAATATTTAGGTATAACTTTCTACATTCAAGTATACCAGTGGTTCCACTGTTAGTTGCTGTTTATTTTCCTTTTGGGTGGCTTGAGCTTCAACTTTAAAAATAACTGTATCTTTAAGACTGAAGCTGAATAACTGAAGCAACCTAGACTTTTAAGTGATCCAGTCATACTTGACACGTCCACAAGGCACCATTGACTGTAACTTTATAGGGACCAGGCGTGCCATCCTGTAATTATTCTCATTGTGTTATCTTCCACTGTGTTAGCTTGATGTCCTCATTTGCACAGCTCCTATACATTTGCATGTAGAGTAGTACCTTTATTGTTCCAAGTAGCAGTGCCATGGCAGCTAGTCAATATCAGAGCTTTACTTTACAGTCATTTAAAGCACAGGGACTCTAGCTAAGACCCATTTCACGGCTGTGATACCTTAGTTAAAGAGTACAGCTGCTGTCAGTATCGACTCCCCATCCATTCTCCTTTTATTGCTTGTCTGCCCGTCTCTCCCTTTCTTTGTTTCTGTCCCATTTCTCCCCATTTTACTCCATAAGAAACTGAATTCTTCTCACAACACTGGCATTCTTACTGGTTGACTATGTACTATACTTGCTTAAACATGTTAACACAAGTGGGCTTAATAGAACGGTGACTGTTTTGTGGGTTCTGAATTATATAATTAATTTCTTCTTTGACATTTATAGTTTTAAATGAGAAATTACTTAAGAGAGTGAGACTATTGCCAAAAGTCTTGATCTTGCATGGGTGCTGTATTTGTGCGTACATGCAAGCATGCATGTCTATATGACATGTTTTTGTACTATTGTACTATCACTGTGTCCAGGTTTTATTCCCAGTCAAGAAAAAATAAACGGTGCTAAATCACCCTTATTTCATACTAATTTCTATCACCTAAAAACACATTTCACCCAGAACTATTTTAATGGACTGAACTGATTAGCTTCACTGATCCATCACTCGATACAAAGAAAGACAGGGGGGGAAAGACATTTAATAAATGAACAGTTTAACAAACCCAGCATTCACCTATACACTGTAACCATTGAAGCAAGTAAGAGCCCTATGGCCCCAGCTGTAAGGGTGTATTAGTTAATATATTGCCCAGCATCAGTAGCGTAGACAGCTGGGCCCTGTGTGATGGTGACCAGCTCCTCATCACAGCTCCCTCATGTGTCATTTGGGGCTGATTCGGCTCATATGAAACAGATGCTACCTCCTCTAAATGCTAAAAAAAAAATATATAGGCTTTTGTGTCAGAGGTTAGTGTGTTAAAGCCTTCAAACTCCATGTGACATGATTGCTGCCTTCTTTCTTTTCTTTTTCTTAGTTTCTCTTTTCTTTTCAATGCCATGCCACTAAAAGAGAGACCATAGTCTTTGAGTGACTGATTGGACATCAGCAAACCACACATTTAATTTGCCCCCTGGTCATATTGGAATTAGAAAACCTGACAAACTGATGTTGGTTTCCTCTTCGTGTATTGTTGACACACCTCACAGTACACCATGTGCTACGTGTGCACACACACACACACACACACGCATATATGCACTCACACACTACAATAGGCATGTTCCTAACTGTTTTTCTCATGCAGATGACATGGAGGCCATCCCTGTTAAGCAGTTTGTTAAACACATCATGAAGCTCTACAGCAACAACCTGCATGGCTTCTCTGAGGAGTTTGAGGTACAGTGTCAACCCTGCTTACTTCACTAGTGATAAGTGTTGGAGCGTTAAGTCTTGCTAGAGGTCACAACACATAAGACTGCAGAATAGATGAAAATCTATTTGTGTGTGCTTGTGTTTGCCCCTACAAGTAATACTACTACTATTCAGTACATATCCCCCTCTCTGCCGTGCACGTGTTGTGTCTGCATATGAGGTCTAGGTCTGAACATTGGCGTATGTGTGTATGGTTGCTCATTTTGTTTAACAGATGGTTGAGAGAAAGAGCGATACAGAGAGAGAGAAAGAGTAAGATCAAGAGAGACGGAGGTTAATTATAGGAGGTCGAGTTGCTGGTTGGCAGGATAGGAACACATTGTCTGTAGAACCAGGTTGAGAAACCAGGCAAACACTTTACCCCTAGAGGATTCCCTCTAATTGGGGTCATTCACTGGGGTGTTTGCATGCATACATTATTCATATATTATTCAAATTCACCAAAATGTAGCTCTGTTGGAAATGCAGTTTTACATTTTTTCAGTCGCCACTACATTTGTGGCAGCAGTGCGGTGTAGTGAGTAGGGAGACCCGGGTTCAAGCCCCAGAAGCAGTAAGCATCTGCTCTGCTGAAGTGTCCTTGGCCAAGACACTAAATCCCCACCAGCTCCAGGGGTGGTGCAAATAAAATCTCTACGTTTTTTTTTTCTTGTTAGGAAATACACAGATAATTTATTATGAAAATGCTGTAGTAGTTTGAGTTGAGTAAAGATAGCTTACTTAGAGAGGGTTATTCCATTAAATCTCAACTCATCACAGCATGATCTCTCCTCTTCTCTCCACCCTCCTCTGTCCTCTCCCAGGAGGTCCAGCGCTCCACAGTAGACCTGAAAATCACAGCAGAACATTCCAATCATCCTGACAACAAGCACAAAAACAGATACATCAACATTGTGGCCTGTGAGTCAACCGTTATATCAGTTTATGATGTGTATTTCTACAGAATCTGAGCAAGTTCATCTGTAAATGATGGATACAAACATGTCAAATCATTATTTCTTTCCTAGATGACCACAGTCGAGTGAAATTACGAGCCTTAGCAGGGAAAGATGCCAAACATAGCGATTACATCAACGCCAACTTCGTGGATGTAAGTCTCATCAACCCCTAGACATATGCCTGATTCAGCTGTGTGCTGTCTTGAAATTGAAAAGAGAGCCGTGTTGTGAACACCAGGACATTATCCAGAGTGCTAAAGTTAACATGCTGAGAATATTATAAAAACATATCTATTCAGGTGTCAAAATCGGACAACTGAACGTATAATATTTAGCAACTGTAATAAAAGGCTTTTGGCTACTGTTATTTTTCTTGCTTTAGAAGCAACACAAATCACTGATCAGACCAATTATTTAGTCTTGTACATGTATATTATAAAATTCAAACTTGATGCTGAAAAACAATGGTGGACACTGAGTTATGAGATTGTTGTTATTGAGGGGTTTTCTACAAGTCTTCACGTTTTCAATTCCTTTGGGTTAAAGCAGTGGAGTTGATGAGTGCTTCTCTTACCTGTGCGTTATCTGTTAACCAATATATCAGGGACTGCGGGTAATGGGTATACTATTGATTGCCTCTCTCTAGTGAGCATTCTCCACCTCTCTCCTCTTTCAGGGCTACAACCGGCCCAAAGCTTATATAGCTGCCCAGGGCCCTCTCAAGTCTACCTTTGAGGACTTTTGGAGGATGGTGTGGGAGCAGAACACTGGAATCATTGTCATGATCACCAACCTAGTAGAGAAAGGGAGAGTAGGTTCACTTCCATCATTCACAAAGTGAAAATATGAAATAGGTCCCGTACAGAGGTGAACTACATTGTTGTATTTCAGAGGTGATGCAATATAATGATCATTGTGATTGTTGTTCCCCCCCCCAGAGGAAATGTGACCAGTATTGGCCTACTGAGAGCAGCGAGCAATACGGAAACATTGTTGTGACGCTGAAAAGCACCAAGGTGCACGCCTGCTACACACTGCGGCAGTTTCATATACGGAACACTAAAGTTAAAAAGGTAACAAAGACTCATAGTCGTTTCTGTAGTGAACTCTAATCTGTAGTCTCAAATCTCCTCAGATTGTAAACCAGATACTTGTGTTCAACTGTATGTGTTGAAGCATGTCTGCTCTCCTGTCCCAGGGTCAGAAGGGGAACCCCAAAGGGAAGCTAAATGAGCGCATGGTGGTCCAGTATCACTACACTCAGTGGCCTGACATGGGTGTGCCAGAGTACACCCTCCCTGTCCTCACCTTCATCAACCGCTCATCTGCGTCACGTACCACAGACATGGGCCCTGTCCTGGTGCACTGCAGGTACAGTACAGTAGGTCTAGGTCTTATGATCGGTGGACCCTCTTCTTTGCCACCTTGGTCAACAGCTCCCTCTATGGGCCTGCCGTGATGCTCATCGCTTTGTGCTCTGCTCTTCAGTGCAGGGGTTGGGCGGACAGGAACTTACATTGTCATTGACAGCATGCTGCAACAAATCAAGGACAAAAGCACAGTCAGCGTCCTGGATTTTCTCAAACATATCCGTACACAACGCAACTACCTAGTTCAGACAGAGGTAAGGAACTTTAAGTCATTGTTTATGAAGAGGGGAACTGGATTAGTTCTCTTAAATTATAATTCAAAGGAGTTTCCAAAGATTAAGACGAACGATAATCTGATGCCTTCAGGTAAAGGTCACACAGAGCTTATATTCAGTATTTACATTTCAACAAACGGTTGAGATACGTACATGTACAGTAAAACAGCAGAATCAGTCTACACTGGCTGCCATCTGGTCATGAGTAGATGCTCTTACACTATAATTTTGAGTTTTACCATGGAGGAATGTTGTGTTTCCTTTGTTCTCACGTTGTTGTTTTTTTATTTAGGGGGGAAAAAATCTTATTTGATGTTATGTCTCTTTCCTTCTTACTTTATGTGAAAATTAAACAACCCCTACCTTCAAAGCCAGGCCTGCTCATGGTGGCTTTCTGTAACTGATATTGTGTTCATTGTGTCTGTACGTAGATGTTTTGGCTCTGTAAGAATGGTAAGGTAATCTGCCAATATTTTGTGCCATCTGTGTCTTTTCCTTTTGTGTGTCTCCTCCATAGGAGCAATATGTTTTCATCCATGATGCTCTGATGGAGACCATCCTGTGCAGAGAGACAGAGGTGCCTGCCTGGCAGCTCCATGGTTATGTCAACAGTATCCTCACGCCCAGCTTGGCAGGCCGCACACGCCTGGAGAAGCAGTTCAGGGTGAGTAAACCCCAGCTCAGTTAGACCAGCTCATCTCCTGTCACCATCTGTGATGGCACCTCAAACTGAAATGGATGCCTTTTATGGATCAGAAGCTTGTTAGCAATGTGCATGATGGTTGTTCCAGGTGGGAATAGATTCAAGTGTCTCTGATGTTGGCTATAATAAAGTAATGTCTGTCACCCCTGCTGACTCGTTATGCAAAGCTTGATGAATGTTGCATCCAGCTCCATCTCTTTAAACAGCAGGGGAGGCGGAATAATTGATCCCAAATAATCTGATTTGGAGATGGGATTTTTGATTTGTGGATTGTGGATGTCACTTCCTCGCAATGTTCACATGCATATTATTAATGTGTGGTACTTAAGCTGAATCTCAGGTGTAAAGCAGCAGTATGATGTGTTGTATTTTATATGTTTAACTTAAATTAATGATGACTCTCAAGACTCATTTCACAACACTGTGATGCCACTATGAGCCATGTTCTATGAGCCATGTTCTATGAGCCATGTTCTTTGTCTGGGCTGCTTGCCTGGTCCTTGCGCTCTCTCACCAGCTGCTGACTCAGTGCAACATGCGCTTCACGGAGTGCGTCAGTGCCCAGAAAGACTGCAACAAGGAGAAGAACCGCAACTCCTCAGTAGTTCCCTGTGAGTAGCCCACCATTGTTACCATAGCGCACGTGTCATGGAGTCATGGTCTTTGACAACCAAAGTCAGGTAAAATATGTAAGGATGAGACACTATCAAACTTGTGTAATAGAAAAAAGTGTTCTACAAATCAAGGCTGTGTGTATAGCAAAATATGTTGATGATTGGAACACAGCACATACTCTGGTATTTTATAATGAATCATGTTGTATAAGCAGTACCTCAGTGTATGTAAAATGCTATAAGCGAGGAGTGCTAAAGGTTCAGTTGCTAACGTTAACCTTAATGCCAAGTAGCTCTTACTGTATTCTCCATAGAAGAGATGAAGGCAGCTGATCCCCTAGGGAGCCAGAGAGCTGAGGTCACGTTCAAATATTATTTTTCTTCCCTTTTTTGAAATGAACGAATACTCTGAGAACCAGGATCATGGCATTTGCTAATATAGCGTCATACATAGCTTAAATTATTAAACCCAATTCATATTCCAAAATTAGAATATATTTCCCTAATCCTACAGATTAGTAGTTTACAATTCTCTGCATTCTGGCAGAAATAATGAGGCACTTGTTGCTATAGCAACAGTGAGAGTGGGTAATGATTGTTTGCATTATTAGCCAGTACAATATTATAGAGGCCTGGATTGTGATTACATAGGACAAAGGGGACTCTTTGGTGTGGCGGAGGTATGCGCTCTACCGAGTGCTCTAGTTTAAAATGTGTTTCCTACCTGTCTCTCTTCAGCGGAGCGAGCGCGGGTGGGACTTGCTACTCTCCCTGGCATGAAAGGAACAGATTACATTAATGCGTCCTACATAATGGTACAGTATGATAGTTTGATTCATGCGTGTTTATGCTTGCTGATCGGTTGCTATTTACTCACTGACTACACATTTTACTGCTGAGGGAAATTCTATCTTTAAAGTCTGACAATCCCTGATGATCGTTTCTTATAAAATGATTGGTGAACTGTCAGCCCTCACTGTCATCCATCAGTGTGAGTGATCTGAGCTTGACAAAGGCTAACAGCTGACCTCTGTCATCTCAGGGTTACTACAGGAGTAATGAGTTCATCATTACCCAGCATCCTTTACCCCACACCACCACAGACTTCTGGAGGATGATTTGGGACCATAACGCTCAGATTATTGTCATGCTGCCTGACAACCAAGGCCTGGTGAGTTACCTACAGACCTAATAATGGGAGTGTACATTTGTTCCCTTGTTCATGTTTCTGTGTTTTATTTGTCCTTTAGCTCTGTAGTGTTTGATCTAGTGCAAAACATATTTAGCTCAAAAGGCACACATTCATACTCTCAATAATTAGTAATAATAATGATACATGTTTTGTTCATTGTATACATTTGATAGGCGAGTCAGTTCAGAAGTGTAAGGATCAGATAAACAAGGTACATACATACATACAGTATTGTCTTTGACTTGTTGCTTTTCCTCTGTAGGCTGAGGATGAATTTGTTTACTGGCCAAGCCGGGAAGAGGCCATGAACTGCATAGCCTTCACTGTCACACTCATCAGCAAGGACAGACTGTGCCTCTCCAATGAGGAGCAGATCATCATCCACGACTTCATCCTAGAGGCCACACAGGTATCTGCCCTCTGTCCCTGGTTACATGTACTTTTCTTACTGTTTGATTACTATTGCACAAAACATCACAAGTAAATAAGCACTTTATTTGTTGTCAGTTGTGTCCATGCATTTGCATGTAATGACACTCCTTTCCCGTTTGTGACAGGACGACTATGTTCTGGAAGTAAGACATTTCCAGTGCCCTAAATGGCCCAACCCAGATGCTCCTCTCAGCAGCACCTTCGAGCTCATCAACGTCATCAAGGAGGAGGCCATGACTCGAGACGGCCCCACCATAGTGCACGATGAGTACGTTTATACCTCTATGTTGTCACACATGTGCGAGTCTGATTGTTGAGAACAATGTGAAGGATAACTCATCTGATCATATCATTTTTCCACTGCTCAATATAATATAATAATATAATGTGCTCTGTGCACCTCTTCACTTGCAGAAATGCAATTTTAGGCGTAATAAGGGGTTTATGCACTGCAACCTGGCCGTAGTTCCCTTCTCTGTGAAAATCTCTGCCTGTGCACTTAGGCACCACACCTGTGTGGAAGCACCTGCTCACAATATACTTTGTATCTCTACTGTTTCCTTTATTTATGGAGTTACTTATAGTTTGCAGAGGTGGTCCATGTATATTAAATAATTGCACTCAGAAAATATCTCCACATCAGTCTCACAGATAGTGCACATGTGTGAGTGGTTGCCTGGGGTTAGTATACAGTAGCAAAAAGAGGTGATCCAAACACTCTGTGGAGCCACATGGAGAAGTAATAAAAGAGCTGTTCATTCTCATGTGCAATCAACAATATTAACAGAAATGCACTCAGTAGAGCGCAGACCTCCACCAAGGAAGCCATCCATAAAGCATAGGTGTCAACCTACACAGTTTCCCCATATACAATACAAGTATATGGCCGTATGAGAGTAAATTATGGGAAATCATGGCCTGATTTGATTGGCAAAAATGAATAGCAAGACTGAATATTCAATAAAAACATAATGCGTTCCATGCAATATGACTTTAAAAGTGTCAATGTCTGCAATTATCTAACATGTTATGTGCCTTTTAGTAATAGGCCTATCTACCATTGTCACGCCCCCTTAAGGACAGTGAGCGTGGGAAGTTAATCAGGTATAATTTGGCCTATGAGACGCACAGAATAATAGTCGCAGACAAACAGATGGAAGCGAAAACATAACCTCCCACCAACTCCGTCGGTGGAGGTAACTAAGGATTTTGGAGGAACTTTAGAGAGTTTGAGAAAAAAAGTATAGGGAGGCAGTTGAGAAATTATTTCTTTTGCAGAACGGATTTTTTGGTACTTCAAACAGGTATGGAGCCGTATCAGCAGGCATGCTCTGTGCCCTCACCACCCTGTCGCAGCAGCTGGAGAATGAGGGGGCAGTCGACATCTATCAAGTGGCTAAGATGATCAATCTCATGAGGCCGGGAGTCTTCACTGATATAGTGAGTTCACTTTTATGGAGAGAAAAAAACGGTGCAAGGATTATGGATCTACATAAATTATTTCAAGTATTTCGAGAATTGACATGGTCATGGTTTAGTCTATATGAAAGGAAGCAACTGTTAACCTGAGTCCCATTTGTTGCTGTGTTTGTATGTGTGTGTACAGGAGCAGTACCAGTACCTTTACAAGGCCATGCTGAGCCTGGTCAGTTCCAGAGAGTGCGGGCTAAGCCCCATGTACATGGACACTAATGGGGTGGTGGTGATTGCGGACGAGTCAGACCCAGCAGAAAGCATGGAGTCACTCGTCTGAGGACATTTCCCTTAACAGGCACTTAATTTGTAAAAATCTGAGAACTCTTGTGAGGCCTTTTTTGCCAGACTCTCGGTTAAATGAATAACCTTATTACTTTTTTACACTGATACAAGTTTTTTGATATTTATTTTTTGTCCTTGTTTTTGTTGTCTTAAATGTATCCTGCTAAGCGTTTGCACCTGTTTAAGTTGTCGTGAGGAAAAAGCAGCTCTGTCCAGTTTGCACTATTCTACCAGTGTTACTGCCTAAATCCACTGAGTGAAAATGTACACAGCTAAGCCCTGGCTACGCGACACATTTTGGATCTTGGACCGCAACGATGGAAACCTGAAGCATGAAGACTAGGATGAGTTCAGGTGATCCACTCCATAAATGTCTCAAATCAAACCATCACATCACAGCCTAGCCCAACGTGCATTTAATCACTTTGTCATCTGGTCAAACTAACTTATTTGAGGCTTCCCACCAAATAGGTGAAGCTCTTATTATCTGTGTAGAGACTTTAATGCTTGCATAATATTCATATATTGTCCAAATATCTCACTGCTGTCTTGTAAAATGTACCCATGTTTTTTTAACGTGGTGTTACATTATCTAATGTGAACATGTATTGCTTTTTACAGGGATTTAATATTGTTTTGTAGTATGTATTATATCCTTAATAATCAACCAATGTTCTTGAATAGTTATCCCTATTTGTCCACTGGCTTTGTGTGGATCGATATTTTTGGAGACACTAAAGCTTGTGATGAATTCGCCTGCAAGGCTCCATTCATGTTATTTTTACAACTTTGTCAGCCTCACCTGTTACCTCATGTAATAGGTTTGTCCTTATTCACACAATACATTATTTTATTTATTTGTAACCAAAGATATGGTTCCCAATTACAACTCATAGGTGGTTTGTCCTGAGATCTACTTTATCAATTGGCGTTTTAAACAAAATGGTTATGTTTTACAGCAGTTTTCCCAGTTTCAAAGGTGTCAAATATAATAACATTGAGTTAAGCAAGTTTCTGTTCTCCTAGCCTCAGGAACTCGCCACAGATCATCAGAGTACATCATGCCTTCCTCACGTTAATCAAATATTAAGACTGTCGAATTTCATCTGGGCTGATGTCTGCACGCTATTTCCTGGCTATAATTACAACCCCTTTTCAACCGTGAAAATCCCTTTCCCTTCATTGATTTATACATACACTGTCCACAGTGTATTCTATACTAATCTGTTGTTCTGCTAACACCTACTTCTCTACCAAAGAGGAGATTGCTTAGTCAAGTTAAAACTCTCCAACATTTGGAGAAAAGTCCAGATTGCTGATCATTTAGCTCGATAGGAATATTTTCTTTGCGGCAACTGTATTTGATTTTCTTGCTTTTTATTGACCACACATTTCCTCACTGTTCCTTTAAAACATGAGTGCATTTTTTTTTAAAGCCATTCACACATTTACTTCAAGAACAAACGTCTTTTAATTCAATTTATTCATTATGGTCATAGAATGTTATATTTTCATAAAAAAATTGTTTGTATAGTGGCCCTGTAACAGGTTGTACTTATGTGGAAAATGTATGATCCAAGTCTCCACAATATCAACAATCATGCCTGTCCTTTCGAGGGCCATACTGGTATTTTTACTAGATTTTCCTGACATTTTCACAATGGAAAAAGGTCCGGGGATCCAGTATGTTAACCTCTGTCCATTTCAGCCAGGTTGGTAGTTAGGTCTATTTTGTAATTTGAAAATGAATAATACAATGGTTTTGTCCATTTATTATATTACATGTTTATATGATAGTATCATAGTTATATTACTATGATACTGTGATATACCATATCATAGTGTAATAGTGTTATTTAATATGTAAATTGTATTGCTATACATTAAATAAAGTATGGGTTTTGATGTTCTGCATCCTTGTATTATATGAAACTATTGATGGATCTGAGTTTTCACTTCCGTACGTCAATGGCATAATGAGGAGCACTTTGAGTTACAACAATGAAGATCCTGTTAATCGTATCGCCCTCTGCTGTTTGTAACAGCTGTCACCAGACATACATAGGCCTGTATAGTGTGTATGTAACTGCGTCAGAGGTGGGCATGCAGTTAGTAAACATGACGGAGGACACACATGTACAGTAATTTTATTTAGAGGCCACAGCTCTTGCATATTACAACTGTTGGCTTTCATAAGGCAAAAGCAAGAATGAATCCACCATCTAATTCACACAGAAAACGGAAAGCATTTAGAGAGGGTGGGAACCCACAGGCATGCAGCGATGGCTCAGAATGCAATGTACAGCATTATATATATATACAAAGACTCAAACAAATGCCAGACATCTCATTCTACACAATTACGAAACAGACAGACCAACTTTGATTTTGTTTTTTGTTTTTTAAATAAAACAGAACATTAGTTTAGCTCTTTTCTCTGTAAAAGTGCAACTCAATTAAAATAGAACCTGTTTCAAGGCCTTTATGTTGAAATAAAAATAGAATCTCCCGAGTTATCAAAATGGAGCTATGAGAATATTGCATCTCTAGAATACCCACTCATTTAAGTTCCAAGATTCCTGCCGAACCATGTCCACCAATTAGTAAGTGTGAGACGAGATCACATAGCATTGACACATGATAAAAATGCAAGTCTGGAACTGCCTGTTGATGTTAATAACAGTGAGTAGATGAGAAAATGTTGATCTGTAACAGCAGTCAACTTAAATACAGAGGTTTATTTTAAGTTTGAAGCAGTTGGCATTCACTTAAAGACGGACGAGACAAATAAAAGGGTCCACACACTCATCACGACAATGTACCATTAATGAATGTAGAATACGACAAAGAAGCGCCATATAGGTTTGCATTGGACAGGGACACACCGATTAATCTCACTCAACATTGTCAAACAAATGGTACTCCATATTGCTTAGTAACACATAGAAATGAATTTAGAAATGAATGAATCAAAGATAGGTGCTATCTTTATCATGACACAGCTAGACTGTCGATCATGGTTATTTTTTCAACATTTTTTGTTTTATTTTCCTCAGTATAAGTACTATTTTTATAGTTAATAGTTCCTTCATATGTATTTCGAGCTGACAGAGAGGTCCTAGAGTGGCTATCTGAGTAACAGAGTTGGTACATGCATCGGTTACCAGGCTAAAGTCAAAAGTGTGAGGGGTTTGGGGTGAAGGGTGGCGAGGGGATGGAGTGTCAGCGCTCTAGTCATCCTCTTCGTCCTCCTCATCACTGTCCTTCATGGAGATGCCCTGCATGCCTCCCTCCCTCACTGAAGCGGTGGCCTCTTCCAGGGTCAATCTGTTGCGCACCGTGTCATACATCTTACTGTTCAGGGTGGAGTCTAGCACGCCCTGCAGGCGAAAGTCCCGGTACTTTTTCTACAGGTGGAGAGATGCATCAGATAAAAGAATTGAAGGCATTGTGCCTTTCAACAACCTTCTTGATATCTTGTGTTATCTCAAGTTACCTTTGCAATCCTGATGAGGATTTTCAGCTGGTAGACATGCAGCTGCTGTTCCATGCGTTCAGTTAGCCAGGTCCCCAGTAGGTTCATGGTGGCGGTGTACCATTGCTGAAACACACATAAACACAACACTCTCCAGCAAAACACACACTCGCACGCATACTGGAGACATAATGACACATACGAAACCTAACCTAGGCCTAAAGACATGTCTGACAAAAAACTATAAACGTTCAACTGCCCCATGTCCAGTTGAATTTATATTTAGGCATAATTTCAATAAAACTTCCCAACTGGTTTGTTCATGTACGACGGTAAGATATGGTTAGACTTCATTTCATCCAAGCGCGTGTTCACTAGTTAGTGCATTTCATGTGTCGGAATCAGCAATCAACACAAGGTAACAGGCTGTATTCATGTAACTGTGGAGAAATCTAACAAACAATTTGAATCTAGTAGAAAATTCTAATCTATATGCATGTTTCAACTGTATTTTTTTTCTGAGCCTACTGTATGTATTTTGAAATAACTTGCATTATTCCAATTTCCTTTTGTCTCCATCTGGTGTTGTGAAATGTATCATATTAAATATGGAGGTTTACCCACTATACCTTGTACATTACTTAAATGCACTGGTAGAAATAGGGATTACATGTGCAAGTTGGCCCAACCAACTACAGCTAGTACCATACTGACTATTTCACCTCAACACACTACAAAACTAAGTCAGGAAAATGTATTGAAATTGGGCTGTTTGACTTGATAAATGACAACTCCAACACACACACACACACACACATTTACACACCAATACAGTTTGACATCCACTCACAAACAGCATCTATAGCACTCTGAGGAGCTGAGAAGAAGCATTTTAAAGGAATTTACTCATTGAAAGTATTGATACCACTACATGGAGAAAATAGGAATACAAGAGATGGACATGAGAAGACATCAAACTAAAGCATTTACAGCTCTGTCTGTCTCAAACTGTAATTCATCTTTTCTTTGAAATACCAAAACACTTTTCACACGTCGATATGCAACGTCGATATTCAATTACTGGGGGCAATTTTTGGCCTTTATTAATTATGTATTGAAGTAGAGCCGTTGAGCTGCATTTGAAAATACCCTACACTGAAATGATAAAACTACTGAGCATTTGCAATTGCTGCTGAACTATCATAGCTACTGCATGAGAATAGAAAGTGTAGTTTTGACAAGAGTTCATTAGCAAAAGAAAAACAATGATAGTGAGTCAATGGTTGGCAGGCGGGGAGCGGTGGTGCTATTTTCTTATACCTGTTCACAACTTTGCATTGGGAGAATTTTCCAGGAGGTTCAGATTCCAAGTTATAAGAGAACAGCACCCAAGAGTGATAGAAACAGTTGTCACCCCTCCAATATCAAGAGAATAGGTCAACTTTAAACATGTGAGTAGGCAGGAACGCAAGAGGTTTATTAGGCCCAGATTGGAGTGGGACGCTTTCATTTGTTTGGTTGTTCAGTATGACCTTCTGTTCGGTTTAGATCAACATTGGGCGAACAGTTAAAAGGGTTCAAACTTGAGGCCATATATGCAGATGCCTGTCCACTTCACAGTCGAGTTGAGCGTGCAGTGCATGCAGACCTCGCAGGTTAGAGTACGTGCTCAGGTACAGTATTCTATGTGTGTATGAGGCAGAACGCTGAGGAGGAGGGTCATGCTAGAAGATGTACACAGGAAGATTATTTGACTCTAAAATCATGCCAATCAACACAATGTGAGAAAACAACGCAACATTTAGAGATAAGTGCCACTTTTTGAATCGAGGAGGCAGCAGGAATGGCATTAATCAGGAAAGAAAAATGAATCAAGAGAAGATAAAAAGGTTTGAAATAAATCAGTGAAAGAAAGAGAGATACAGTAGAGCCCGGGCAGCATTTAGGAATCTTTTCCGATGCATGCAAATAGATGGATGGGAATGCATTAGAAAGAATGGGGGGGAAACAAGACATCCTTAAACTCAGTTGTATTTCAAAATACGGTTGAAACTGAACAGCTTGAGGCATTTTAAAGAACAATTTAACGTGATAGTGCAAAGTAGGACTTCAATGTGCTGAGGGGCCACACAGAACACAAAGGAAACTGATGGGACAGAAGGAGACAGGACAGACTAACTTCGCAACCGTGTCACACCAAAGCATCACATCATCTTGCTCTGGCACAAGACTGCGCACCTCCCACACCTACAGCCCACACAAAGACGATGACACCAGAGGGCGACTTCACTGCACACGTCTCTCAAACACACAAAGCCATCACACACACACCTGTGGAGACACGGGTCTGTGCGGTCGGTTTCTGAACGATGTGAAGCACGCACATCGCAGCGGCGCGTGTCGTTCTCACTCACGCATGGCGGACACGTTACTTTCCGATGCGTCCCGTTAGGATTATGTTTTCGCAAGACAGTGCTCTCTCGACCCTCAGACACACCATGTGTATACAGCACGTCAGCCCTCCAGACTGACATCGTCAAGCCACTCGTCGTCGTTGCACCCTGCATGTTCAGTGGGTGGGTGCTCCACTGTGGACGGGCCCCGAGGCAGCTGGGTGTCACTTATCCAGGAGGCTCACGTGCTTTGTGTACATGGTGCATTTTCAGGTGAAAGACTAAAACTGCGTTGTTCTCCGCTGCATCCTGATGTCATGATGTTATACAGCGAGTGCAGTGGTCAGCCAAAACAAAGTGAAAACCATGTGCACATAATTCTGTTCTAGTCAGAGAGCACTGCTTTAGATAATCCTTCAGGGTGCTTTTGTGGACTCTTTGTTTGTAAACAAACGTTGCTGTTGTTGTTTTTTCATATATACAAAGGCCCAAAAGCACTGTGGCAATGCACACCAGAGGGCAGCAGCTATGGTTTAGAGAGAAGAGATAGAGAGAGAAATAAAGAGGAAAGTCAACAGGGGCAGAGAATCAGAAAGGCCTCTGAATCAGCAAGGCCTCTGAATCAGAAAGACCTCTGAATCAGAAAGGCCTCTGAATCAGAAAGGCCTCTGAATCAGAAAGGCCTCTGAATCAGAAAGGCCTCTGAATCAGAAAGGCCTCTGAATCAGCAAGGCCTCTGAATCAGAAAGGCCTCTGAATCAGCAAGGCCTCTGAATCAGAAAGGCCTCTGAATCAGCAAGGCCTCTGAATCAGAAAGGCCTCTGAATCAGCAAGGCCTCTTCTGAACGTTCCCTGGTCTCAAAATGGGACTTATCCCTCCCTGAACCTGTTGTTTTGCCACATTTTGGAAAGCCCCTCCCTTCTGGTGAGGAGACGGCATCTTACTTACATCAAATAACCTTTCTATATACACCTCCTCATTGACCTTATCACGCAGCATATCCTGAGAGTGGCGCACAAAGGTCACATAGCCATCAGCCACGTCCATCCCGGGTTTCTGTGAAACGGCATAAACAACACGAGAGGGTCAGGGCTCATGGCCGAACTGATAATAACATTGTAATCACTGGTTCAATTCTAAGATGTGGCCGTGACAATGGTGAACTGATAGTGTCGAGAGTACTTCACTTCACACTTACAGGTACATCCACATACTTTGAAGCAGCTTTCACCTGCAATCAATAGACAAGTGTCAAATGCCGGTTGAGCGTCTTGTGTGCGTTAGTCGTTAGTCGATATCACTGGACGGTTTAAAGAAAGAGTCGATTCAGGGACACAAGAGCCACAAGAGAAGCTTCATCTCACCGTGAATGAGAGGAATGAGGAGAAGAGGGTGCCTTCGTCATATCTCGAGATCTTAGCCAACACACTCTCCAGAATGACAACAAACTGAGAAATGAAGGTAAGGACAGGATTCATCAAACTTGATAAAATCGTGACTTGCAATGACGTACAATTATACATTTTATTGGTCTTCCGATCATCGGACAAAGTGATGTAACAGTACAATCACAGTTGTTTCTTCACGATGAGCAAATGTACCTTTGCGACCATTAGTTGGATCATGTCTTTGACGCTTTCCTCAATCAGATCGTCTATCTGGGAGTGGTACTGTTTCTGAAATAAGGGAGCAACAAAAGTTCAACAAAAATAGCCATAATAACATTTTTCTCTCTGCAAATATGAACAAAATGTATGGTCATTTTTGCAGCGTGAGGTTACTGTCCCAGGTAAAGAGTCTACCTCTTGGCCCATCTCCATTGCACAGAGTTTAGCTGATTGGTCCTTGGCATCCACCATCACATTGAACATGGTGCATATTGTTGGGGAAATGCGGAAGTCTGTGGACCTGCTGCTCTTTGTCAGCTTGGACTCAAATGCCATCCTAGTGCTGCAATAGAAACATTGTTATGCGCTATATCACAATCAGAAATATGTAGTAAAATGTGCATTCGATCTATTTCTGTCAGTCTCAATCTCTTTGCCTCTCTCCCCTTCTCATGCGCGCACACACACCGCTTGACGCAGTTCTCGATCATGTCGCTAGACATGAGCTTCATGCGACTCTCCAGGTGTTTGGCGAACTCCTCTTCGGGCCAGTGCAGATCCCTGATGAAGGTCTGTAGGGCTTCTAGCTTCCAGAAGAGGTCCTCCGATGTCCCAGAGCCGTTACTGCCATCGACCCAAACACACACAGAGGTCAGAGGACACAGGTCACCCTGCTGGACAGAGGTGCAGAGGAGGATGCTGTTCCTCCACACCTCAACACAGTCAATCTTACTCTTACCATAAACTGACTGGTCCATCCAAATGTCTGTCACAATGCCACTTAATGTTTGTTCGGGTGTTTTTAGACAGTCAGCGTATGGTTCAAAAAGGGGGGCGGTAGGGTTTACTGTAACAAATCAATAACCATGCTATAGAGTATGCTTATTGACTGGGGTGAGAAGTGGGCACATGCAGGTAAGTCACTGCAGATACAGCATCTATCACACTGTGTCAAGACAAAGGAATAGGGAATGGAGAAGTGAGGGAGGGCATGTCAAATGGCATCTATGGTCCATCTCTGTTTCCAAAAAGGATCTCCAAATTGCTTTCCCTAATCACAGATAGATCCCTCAGCACAGGCCCTCTCTCAACACCCATGTCCCCAGGCTGGTGGAGGCCCTGGAAGAATGATCAAACAAACCATGCAGACATTTTTGCCTTCCCGAGTAGAGCTCACTGGGAAAGGGATGCAGGAAACACGTGGAGGAGGGAGGGAAGATGACGACAGGGAGAGGCATAGGAGCAGGGCAGATCTCTACTGTCAGAGCACTGACTCACAGCTAGATGGAGACAGCCCAGCCTCTCCGTCCCATCATCTCCTGTCCCACCCACCGACCTCCCTCCCAATCAGATTACTCACTGTGGATTTGGTCATGGTCAGAGATGGACCTGAGACCATATACAATCTATATTAGAAGTCACTATAGGTCATATGTAGTCTGGACCACAATGCTTGGGAGATACATATTGCGCAGAGGGAAGGAGATCTTGACTTTGGCATTTCAAATGTTATCAAATGGGGACATATCCTGCACAATAAATCCCCAAGCAGCCTCTGAGGAACATTTTGAGGTTTGGCACGTATCTCTGTACCTCAGCTCAACAGCATGCATGTTGAGACAAATGAGAGTGTGTCTCTCATTTTAGAAGCAGAACCCCACCTACTCTAACACCTCTTAGAGTGCTCTTGGCATGAACATGAACTGAACAGTATCGATGTTTCTGCATTTTCGATCAATCAAACATTTCATTTTTAATTAGAACTATATAGGCCAACGATGAAACATTTGGCTGTGTTGGAATTTGTTTCATTGTCAATTATCATTGTCATCTTCATGCCAAGGCGGTCTCTGCTTGTTCAGTAATTCTAAGGTGAACTTGTTGAATACACACTCGGAGTCATATATAGCAGCCATCCACGACGGGGTAGAAAAGCTAGGCATTTGTGGAAGGTTAACTGATAGTCCTGCTACTGGCACTGGCAGATTTGGTACTTTGGGAATTTGGAGGTTCACATTTGGTAGATTCACATTGGGCAGATTACTTGTTAAACTCCTGCAGAAAAGACAGACAAAAAGAAAAAAGAATCCATAACAGTGGTAATGCGGGAGCTACAGAAAGCCATGTAACACACTAAAAATAACCAGATCTGAAAATAGGTGAAGACATAAAGATAGCACACATAAACAAGACCAACAGTAATTGTCAGAGACAGACGTCGTACAAAAAGACCTTACAGAGTAGGGGGCTGGACTCAAGAGGCACACATATACTGTATTTAAATGCAGTGAAAGGGAAAAGCAACACAATTATCAAAAGAATAATCACAAATGAAGACCAAGAGAAAACAAATCTCTCTCTTTTGGTGTTAACCTAACAGATCCTATAGTCCTTGTAATAAAGAATGCAATAGCAAAAGTGGTAAAGCCATGAGAAATAAATACGACTGAAAAAGAACAAAATAGACTGGAGACCTGGCAATGAGTTAAAACACACACTATGAGGGTTAGTTCACGAGACAAAGTAACATAAATGTTAGGTGTTGCCCTGACCCCAATGTGTCGGGAAGAAATTGGCAAGACACGATACATTAATCATACAAGACTAAAGCTATTTTAAGAAATAATAACCTATTTAAATCGGTTCTTCAGCTCGTTCTCAGCTCATTCTTCAAAAGCGATCCTAGAGGAATCCTGGGTGAACATTACAACTCTCCCAGTTTCTCAGCCTCCAGGAAGTCAGTCTGTCATCTGGGTAAAACCATCCTACAGCTTAGCTATTAAGAGAAAGGCCCCTTACTTTACAGGCTCCCATGACTCGCGCTCAAAGCCCCTGTGAATTGACTGTGCGATGGAGGACTCCATCAGATCCACGTATCTAACCACCAGAGGAGCATAGAGATCCTGCAGGTGCTTGTGGAACTTCCCATTGCACAGATGATCTGCGTTGGAAAGAAAACAGAGGCAGACAGAGAAAATATCGATGCATTTGTTTAAGCATGAAAACTCGAAGCAGCTACAGGGTATAAGAAGTGGGGCGAGTGCAGGGGGGGGTTGGATGGGGGCAGCAGGCGCTTACAGTCTGTCCGGAGGAAGTCGTTGAGCAGCTGGAAGAGGGGGAAGCTGTCCCAGCTCTCCGGAGACTGGATCTCAAGGGCGGCATCCATGTCAACGGCATAGAGGGCCAAGAAGTTTTCTGCGTGCTCCACCATGAGGTCCGTCCACCACGCAAAGGCCTAGAGAGACATCAGGGAGGAAGCAGGTGAACAAGGGCTCCGGTCAAGACCGCATGAGATGGCACAAGGAAGAAAGACATGGAGGGAGCAAAAAACAACTGCAGCTCATCAGGTCTTGTAAAGGAAATACCACTGGATTCCAACATGCGCGTATGTCCCCCCCCCAGTTCACTGCATATGCATTAGTTGTCCTCTGGTGTCGAGCTTTGGGAGATTTATTTATGTTCATGAATACTGACTGACCTGGGCCATAAGAATAACTATGTGAATTATTCAATCGATAGGTATTTCCTTTCAAACACAGTTTCATAGAAAGAAAATGACTACACTTTCCACACCTGTGTAGACCTTGTGAGTGTGAGTGTGTGTGTGTGTGTGTGTGTGTGTGTGTGTGTGTGTGTGTGTGTGTGTGTGAGAGAGAGTGGGTGTGCGTGTGCTGTGGACTAAATGAATCAGTCCACAGCAGCTCTTATTGATTAGGACTTCAATGTAGAGTTGTTTATCATCACATGTAAATCTACTTTATAAGTAACAAAAATCACACAGTAGGGTTGCATTTGCGTGCCTTGTTCTATTCATGTCAGTATATATAGAGTCAAGGGAGAGGTGCTTTTCTCATGCAAATGTGGAACTCCCTGCATGCTTTGCTCTTAAGCTAAGAGATGAGGGTTCCACCATTCACATCATCGACATACCCATACACCCACTAGATGTGAATGTGACTCATGCAGATTGCCATCTTACACTAGGCACACCAAAGACTGCAGCACACAGCATCGATAGAGTTCTATTGAGACTGTTCCAATTAGTTAAAGGATAAGTTCGCTATTTTGGACCATATACCCTATTTGCTGACTTTCTACCATAAAACGGACACACTGAGACCATAATTTCACTGATCGGTTCAGTATTGAGATTTCTACAGTTTTCCTGCAGGCTCTCACTGGGCTACAGTAGAAGTCTACTGGGCAATCCTAAATGCTTTGGAAAAAAGACGGGAGGCTCAGGGTGTATTCTTACAGGTCTCGGTATGCTCTCCTGTGAACTATTTCGCAGACCGCACTTCGCACTGTAAACGTCTGCACTCTAGCTACGTTGTAGAGATACAGTGTTATCTGAATACCAAGGATTACTTACAGAATTGAGAGTTGGCTTCTTCCTCCGATTTATTTTGGGGACGTGGAAGAAGGTTTCTAAAACTGCCCGGTTTATTAGCGCTTGAAAGTCCACAGCATCGGTTGCGCACGCCGGAGATGATCCAGTGTCATCCACGGAAACGTCCAGGTTCTCAATGGCATTTGGTAGCAAGAGATCCAACTCCCTACATAATAAACGTTCCTCCTCTCTGGGCATCTGCTTGCACCTCTTGCAAGAACACCAAAAGTCCGATGAAACTCTTGGTCTCTAGCCTTTTTTGTCATTTGTCTTTGTAATCATTATACGAATCCATCATCCAAGTTATTTGTGCAAATAGTAGCCAACTTTGCTGCAGGTAAACAAACTCAGGCTGCTCACCTAGATCGTTTTGTAAACAGCCGGCACTTCGCGCTCCCCTCCCCCGACACATATTCCTCAGCGGAGCAGAGAAAACAAGCACCAGGGGAATACGTATGTCCAAGCTATGCCAAGCACGTAAACATGTTCAGATTGCGATGCATTTCACAGGAGAGCATACTGAGACCCGTCAGAATACACACTGAGCTTCCCGTCTCGGAAAAGCACATTTATCGTCGTTTTTCCAAAGCATTTATGGTCTCTATGTGTCAGTTCCATGGTAGACAGTCCGCAAATAGGGTCTAAGATCCAAAACAGCGAACTCATCCTTTAAGTAAGTCAACGAAATTCAGCGGAACATTGTCTAGCACAGGACTTCCTCACTACTTGACAGCAGAACTAGCTGCTTGGCTGGCGGTCTTGGCTTGGCTTACTTGCTTCATCATTCAAAACTGACATGTTGCCAAATTCAAGAACGAAATGTGAAGAAGCTTAATCTTTCTCAATTATGCTGCATGCTTTGTTTACATATCAAATCATCAGGTATTTGCTCGCAGGGCCTTACCACCAAAATGGCAGTGAAAACTTTACTTACCTGTCTACTTACCTGCCTACTACCAACTTTTAAAGGCTCGACAGTTCTAGTGTTACAGCAACAGGTAGCAAACAAAGCTCTTCTCCATCACATTCAAGGCGATTGTGTGTTTTTAAGGAGAGGGTGGTAAAGGACCGTATAAGATTCCAACAGGCGAGGGAGGGACAAACGGGCAAAGGTAGACGGGCAGAATGGCCTCCAACCTTTGATTGTGGTTAAGGGACACACACAAGACCCGGAACTCTATGGCACACCCAGTGTTCAGCCAGACAGGGTATAGTGCTGTATCAAAGCAACAGTTCCACAGGACCAGTCCTGAAGGACTGTACTGATGCTGAGGGTGGGAGACATGGCATCATCTACTGGACATGCACAGAGCATTATGGGAGTTTGGGAGTTCCTCATTCAACTACATACCTCTTTCCCCTGCTTGGACAGTCACCAATCATATGAACAGTGAGGACACAGGGAGATGTACAGAACAATAATGTATCTTTGAGGCATTTATTTTATAGGGTTTGTAAACTAAGAATAGAAAGCAGAGTGATGGAAGAGGTGAAGCTGGGAAATAATGCTTGAACAAGTGTGAACTGTGAACTAAATTGTTGGATGGAGGAAACAAATATTTATGGTGGATCAAACTTCAAAAGGTTCACATGGAGCATACTTTGGGAATTTATTGGCTCAGCATGCTTGGAGAAAAAGGCCAGATGAACATGCTACATGATCACAATATGTTGTGCAAGCTACAGTACAGTGCCTTAACATTTCATCAAGTTTGCTCTCAGTTCTGTGCCTACAAACCCACCCACTGCTATCTATGACTTTGTTCCTGCCTAGAAGATGCCTCTTGCCATAGTGGCGCACATGCGATACAGGGAGGTTTGTGATGGGGACTGAAGAGAAAGAGAAATAACAATACTGTACCGATTGATCTCCAGAACTTGTGACTGCCGCCTGTCAAGCATATTCAGAGAGATACAATAAATCTGCTTTATCTGCATGTTCTAAGATCACATAGGATCACCTCTAGATCTATACATCTATACATGCTCATCATGCTCTCCTGTCAATTTATAGTTGATACTAACAAATGCAATGTACTGAGAAAGCTTCTGTGCTGTATTTGTGGCGAAAGGGAACATTAATACAATATTATGAGCATGCAGTACCTATATTATAGGTACCTAACTTATGTTAGCCTATATTACTGTATTACCTTCTATATACTATACTGGAATAACTTCAATAGAATATTACCATTTTTCAAGGCAAACTATGATTTATGTAACATTGCACCACTGGGCCATGAATTGTGAATTAGAGGAGGGAACTGCACAAATTATATATTATTATTTCTTTCTAATTTACAGTCTCTCCTCGAAGATAGCGCTCTGGTTCCATGTTGCCATGGTCTGTCGAACACCAATTACAGCTTACCTAAATTAAATCCATCTTTTAAATGGGGTCTGTTTTTTGCTGCCCATAGATGAAGGCAGCTTTATTTATAGAAGACTGAGAATAAGACTAAGTCCCTGCTGTGGGGCGGGGTGAGATAAGAGTGAGAGCATAGAGGGAAAGTGCTCGGAGGAGGAGAGGAGGAGAGGAGGAGAGGAGGAGAGGGTTCCCACTCACCTCCGCATGGTGTTCCTGGTTCTGCTGGAGGACCTCTATGACTAACTCCGCCAGGCGAATTGTTTCCTCCAGCTTTTTGGCAGGCGTGACTAAGCGGCCTGCGTTCTCTGAGACAAAAGGATGAGGGTGAGGGATGAGTGGTTAGTCAAGCACAGAGCGGGACGCCAGGGGGATTTATGACTATTCAGGAGATTGTCTTGTCTACATATTTGTTTAATATAGCATAAACACAGTGCTTACACTGTGATACGCCGTAATGTGTTCTCGCCATACCGGCAAAAACAAGGAGAAGGCGTCACCTTCTCCTTGTTTTTCCCTTCAAGGCGTTCTCATTTATTAGTATTTTGGACTGCATAACATAAGGCAACACTAAGTTGACACTTTTTGAGACAATCAGACTCATGTTGGAAGAATATCAGGCAAAGGAATAGTGACACTGGGATGAGCGTGCTATGTGGCATCAAAAGCATGCAAATTGTGAAGTGGTGCTGTGTAAGACATCTGTATAAGGAGCTGTCGCACGGCACGGGCAGAAACCACTGATTCATCTCTCGACGAACATCCAACGTAAAAAGTAGTTAATCGTTTCTGTTGTAAGTGCTCCATCAATTAAATTTGCGAAGCGTTTCTATCGATATTCAATGATATGTCACAGATTTTATATAATCAAGCTTTCTACAGAGCTTTGACTCAGTAACTCTGTTGGTAGGGAGTGGACATGGTTAAAACTTGACACTACTTTCATCAATGTCCAGCAACTATTTTCTCTTCAGAAACAAACAAATGTATGAAAAACACACTCGAAAGACATTTACAGCAAGAGTCAATCTTTTGAAGTAATTTAAAGGAAGGAGAGAGGTGGCTTTTTGAAATTAGTGGCATAATCTATGCTAGGAGATATGCCAAAAATATGTTTCAGCTAACACGTCTAATGTATGCATCTTCCAATGTAATAAGTACTCCTAGAGGTTTATTCAACATAATCTGTGATTTCTTTATTTCTTTATTAACTAATGCCAACATCACTTGGCACACAGTTATATTACAAAAAAAAAAAAACATTTCTAATTGTAGGGTACTGTAGTTTTCATTTTTGTTTTGGCAATCATTTCCAAAATAGCTAGAAACCAAACTCTTAAAGCTCCTAAAATGTTTTGGGAACGATATTGCATAGAAAACGTATTTCTTGAAGCAGGTCATAGACTTTGTGGGACAGGTCACTCAATACCGTCTTAAGTCATTTCAGTATAGTATCATAAACCAGCTAAAACCTACAAAAAAGAAAAAAAAGAAACAACTAAATGAGTTGTCTGAACATCATCAGATTTGTTTTAAATTAATGTTTTTACGGTGTCAAAATGGCTGTACTTGCCAACCAAAATCTTGCACACTAATAGCTGTTTCTGCCCTCTTTTGTTGCCCAGTTGTTGAGATTGGCTTATAATTGTTTGCTCTTACCCACATGTGCTGACAAAATGATCTGATAGACAGTTAAATGTCGTGAAATGAGATTACTCAAACATTGCAGCATATGTGGAACGATGGGTATATCATCTGGACACGGAACTGAATGGCTGCACACATTTGAAATAAAAAGCACATATATAACTCTACATAAAATAAAACAAAAGAATTGGTGAATATCTACAGTAGCAGTTCTCAGAGTGGGTTCCAGGGGATTTTGGGGGATTTGGGGGGGATCCCCAGCTAAGTAAAGCACATTATTATTTTCACCATTATTTTACACTCCTTGGTATGAAATAGATTTAATTCTCTATAGAGTGGGCTTGTTTATAGTGTGAAGAGAGAAATCTGAAGAGCCAGGATAACGCTTGAGTCAACATCTTTAGGGACATTTAATGGACACTGATGCTTGGATCACATGGATTTGCATTACAGTAACTATATATTCTGTGGTCATACTGGCCTATAAGACAGAGCATTGGAAGAATGTCTGTACCTTTTAATCTAGCAGGGCAGCACAGGAGGCCTGTGTAATTAAGCACCATTCAGGCATTACAATCAGAAACTACATGAGGTAGTTTCTATAAAGTATGTATTATGGGGATCAAAATGAGATATCTATGAAATGTGAAGTAACCAAAATGACCAGCAAATTTTATTTAAGTGTATGATCATGTTGATATATCAAGATGATATACTGTATGGCATTAATAAACAAAAGAAATTCAAACATTCCCAAAAGTAGGAGGTGTAGTAGCAATTTATACAAATCTGCATTGTATTTAATGATGAGGTTAATACTAATGATGCTTTTTGAGTAGGCCTCTTTTTTCTTTTACTTCAACACATAAGCAAAGCTATAACTTGTGCTTTTTGTTAGAGATTGTATTGCTTTACAATTATTCATAGAATTATTTTTCTTACTGCAATTATTCAGCAAACAAGCCGGGAAATAATTGAACATGGTTCCATGAATTGAAAATTGCACTAAAGCGTATTCAATTTAAATTAAACTAACCAGCCTTGAACCACTTCAGGACAGACATGAAGTAATACAATCTCCACAAAGTATTTACTCTATAAAAAGGGATGCTTGTTTAAAACATGCCAAGACATTTGAGAGCTTGAATGAGTGTCAGTGTGTATGAGCAAGATGGTTTATAGGTAGTTAGACATCTTGTGCATGCATATGTTCATGTTAGTGTTCTGTGTCTATTCAAAGAATGTGTGTGTGTGTGTGCGTGCGTGTGTGCGTGTGCGCAGTGGTTAGGCCACAAGTTAAACATGGGTTCACCTGGATCCTTTTGATCCTTTTGACCTTTCTCAACTTCAGCGAGAAAAAGAGAGAGAAGAGATAAAGAGGAGATATTTAGTCTAGAGTTATTTTCATGTTACTGGGGAAAGCTCAACGTTGTTATTCATCACCATGTGACCCTTTGAGAGAATCTGCTGGAAAGTGTTCCGCTCCGGGGAGTGTGGTCACAAACATATAGTAAGAACAGAAACACTGAGACATTAGCCTGTGGAAAACTGGAAATTAAAAAGTGATCAGATGTTTGTTAACAAACAGACAAAGCTTAGACTGTCATAAACAGATAAGACACACTGCCAGGATCAAAGACAGGACACACTGAGTGACTTGAGTTGAGTTGAGTTAAAACACACAGGAACGGTACCCTACCCTGTGCTCCCCATACAGTAGCTCTGTCAACAGATGCTCCTTTACTGTCTCCGGTGTCACAGTGAAAAACGCCTACCTGTTCCGCACAGCACACCACTGACACATGATCAGACCAAATGACTGAAGGAGATAACAATGTAAGCAATGTAAAAATGCATTCAAGTCAAAGGAAGGGACATCCAACCAAAAGAAAGAAGCTCACAGACCAGACCGCTCATTCACGTCCATCACAAACAGATGGTACTGAAAAGGACCCTGACGGATTCAGTGGTGCCACTCAGATCTCTTGACTGGTGCTCTCCCACAGACACTCTCACAGACAAAGCCACAGATAATTAAAAATAAAAAGCATGGCAGAAGCAACATCTCTGAAGAAAGGGAAGAGGCAGAGGGGGATGTGGATGAGAGGATGCTTTTAAAAGAAGGAGGAGGAGAAAGAGACACAGGGGAGAGGAGGGTGAAGGTACTCACGGATGGTTAAATCCATCACTTGTGACGCCAAGCAGAAGACAGGGTGCTCATACATTTCCCTCTTTTTCCCTATAAAAAAGGATCGGGGCATGCAAGAGGCTGGGATCAGAGGAGGGAAGGCTAGAGGTCAGAGGCTGATGGGACGAGGGCTGTCCAGGTGAATACCATATTGGGTTGGGCAGGAGGCCCAATGGCAAAGTCAAATGTTTACTATGGTTTATTTTGGACCAGAAGCATCACAAGGACAGGGGGAAGTAAATTCAAATAGCATGGCAAGATAGTAAGGTTAAAACCCTTAGTATCTTTGGCACCCCGAGGGATTTCTTTCAAGGCATAAACAACATCAGTGTATTCACTGCATGTAAATATGCAAAGTGCATGGCAATGCGTCTAATGGATATAATACTGGAAAGAAAGACAAATAGAAAGAAAGAAAGTAGAAGACATTATAAAATGTCCTGTGTTGTGTTGTTAATGTCATTGTCGGTATGTAATCCATGCCAGTAAAGAAAAGCCATGTCGTTATGTCTTAAAGCACATGCAGGTGACTGATGCTGGTTTGTGGTTGTTCAATCCCAGCATTCCTTTGCATTGGCTTCAGAGCCACTTATCACATGGAGCGGTCAAATAACGTGATAACTGTGGCAAAAGCCAACAACTGTACGAAGGGAGAAAAAGCAGAGCAGACAGAGGGACAGGGAAGTGGAAGGTAGTGGTCTTCAGCAAGAACATAAGACAGAGGTGACAGGAGAGCTGATATTTCAAGGCAGGGGGTGCAAAGGGCACAGGGGCGGAGTCGGTGGGTGGAATCAGAGAGGTAAGAGCTAAGATAAGGGGTGGGGGAGTTTGCATCAATGGGAAGCTGGGAGTCGGAGAGGACATTCAGTTAAGCTGAACTTGCGGTCCAATCACGATATGTCAGAGGCCAGGATACTTAACAGCTTGAATAGTCAAGGCACAATGAGAGACCAGCACATCAACAGATTTCAGGGCTTTGGATTTGAATGCATTTTTACTCACACACCTCTACACAAAAGCCAACTTGACCTACAGAACACCACAGAGCTAAAGCAGGCCTGAAACAAAGGAGAGAGTTATTGGACTGAGAGACAGAAAAGTGACCGACAAACTGTCACAGATAATCTGGGACACCACAAATCATTTGGGCTGTGGACACAAATATACCATTCGCCAAGTGAATTCGCCATGTGCAAATAAGTACAGTGAGAAGTACAGTCGTATGTTGGAGTAATAAAGGACTTCAGGGGCTACGTGTTCAGTCCTGTGTTTTAAAATGGCGTTGAAAAAAACCGAATTCCTCTTACTATGTATATTCCACACGCAACCACTGGATGATTCAAACATCTGAAGATGTCAATCTGTAACCTAATAACAAAACCATGGCCATATATATCATTTCATATCGCTTACACTGACATTTTATTGACCAGTCTGGTTGTTAAGTGGATATTTTCTGAAAAACTACAACTCATTAACACGTCCTCTCCAGCAGTCATTATGTGACGTCGCTGGTGTCTCGGTGATGCATATCTCTGGTTACCTTCAATTTTAGCATATTCTGTAATCCGCTGGTAGTTGAGCTGAGCGGCCTGCTCCAAACATTTGCGGATAACTCCTTTAACTTCCTCTTGCGGAACTGGGGTCACGATGTCCTTCATCAGGACCTGCAGATGGTGTTCAAAAGGAATCATGCAATCTTCCATTACATCACAGTTACACTTGCACGGGCAATGAAAGACTGTACAAACCCTCTCCAGCAAAGACAACGTGGCCTTCAGTGCACCCTCAGGACGGCCGAAAGGGAAACAGTATCTGCAAAGGAAGACGTAGACTAAAAGTCAAATAACAGTGTGGGGGACTAAAGGCACGATGTTTCAAGACTTGAGATAATGTGCAGCGGGGGAGGAGGCACTCACCTGAAATGTACAATCTGGTTTTCCAGTATCACACGCAACCGCTCTTTGATTTCTTCAAAGCGCTCCTTCTCGTCCACTTTCACTGTGCTCAACCCGTCTGGCCTATGAAGGACATGTCCACATGGTTTAACCCCGTTGAACTCCTCTATTAGGTTCAAGTTATTCAACCGCTCATCTGGGTTCAACAGGAACAATGCGAGAGAGAAACACAGTACTGGCTGACGACTTTCAGCTCCCATGGAACTGACTGACAACTTGTGTGAGAGATTATGTTCAACTTTTTGAATTTAGTTCCCTTTGTATCACACATACAAAGAAATGACAATATCTCACCTGTTGGGCTCTTGAAAGAGTGGGATTTTGGAATCCCTTCTCTTTCTAAACTTGAATTTGCTTGCTCGTTTAGAGGTAGTGCCAGGCTCTGGGCTTTGGGACCTCTTTGGGGACCATGGGCCCTCATACCCCACAAGTGGCCCCCAGTAATTGCTGCCCTCTCTGACTTTAAGGGACGCATGGGAAGATGAATAATTCGGACAACATAAGACAATGGCAGCAAAGGATAAAGAAAACAAAGAATAAATGGCAGAAACAAGAAAATATGTAGAAAGACGTAATTGATTAACAACATAACATAAAATCTGATCAGAATTAACAACAGAAAATTAACAGAAAACAAATATAATATGGCAAAATTGCACAGATGGAAAACGACACAAGATGCCTGGGGTGTTTTTGAAGACTGACCTTTCTTCCCTCCTCATGTCCAGTGCTAATGGAGATTTAATGTTCAGCAACAGTGTGTCCACCTACTCCATCTATAGGAGCTATCGCCCTGCCTAAAAGAATACCATTTGTATTGGTTTCAAAAATAGTTTTAGGGCCTGATCTACTAAAGGTTTGCGTGTGTAAAAACGTGTGCAAACTCATAGCACGCGCAAATAAATGTACAAACTGATCTACTAACAGCGCACTGAGGACTGCGTCTTTCAAATGTGCCAGATAACACGCCTTATCAGGTTAGTACTTTTGCCTCAATGATATATGCAAGATGGAGCATTTACACGCTATTTTGCACAATACTGGGAGGAGAAGATATCAATAGATTCATGTAGCACTGTGATCTATCAAACCTGAACGCAATTTAGTTGACGGAGATTGCGTCTTTATTTAATACGTTTCAAGGGAAGGTGCAAACTGAATGAAATTACTTTAAAAATTCTAAACACATTATTACTCAGTCTCAATCATTTCTAATTGTGTTAAGCCCTGCAAAATCATTCTCAAAAACACATTACTGCAGTCACAAAACAATGTATCTAACATTTATTGTAGCCTATTTTAACCATCTAATTCTAATTCTATAGGCTCAAATTTAATTTTGCACTTGTGGTTCTGTTGTCTGTCGTCCAAACTCTCCATGGTGCAAACAATTAAAAATGCAAAACCCTCATTTAAATACCGCTGTCTCCACCATGTTTGCACCTGTTGTCATTTACACAATCATTCGTAGTAAATCACCCGCAAAACGGCCATCAACTTTTAGAACGTACACGCAAATTAGTACCTTTATTTGGGATCTTAATAGATCCGGCCCTCTATGTCACGTGAACTTAATGTGTTTTCAGAGACATTTTTTAAATGTCTTCAATTATCGGGGAAACATTGTTCAGCTAGGCCTCAAAAAGTACAAATATCTTTCAAAATGGGATTGGGCCACACCTGTTTCCATGGACATGGGAGGCGCAAAAAGCGAAGCTGTAGTGTAGAAGAGTGGGGTCAATCATAGCCCCGTTGTCTGCTCTCTCCAGTAGATCACGCAGATAACACAGATGTCTGTGACAGCCTCGGACTCCGTTCCTGGCACAGTACTCATCCAAGACAAACACCTGGCCCGGGCTGAACCATCCCTACACAACACAAAGAAGATGGCGACGGCACTACTGAGTATCAGCTAATAAAAGAACAAGCAAGTTAACTGAAGTGAATCATATTGGGGTAAAGCTGATGGCTTAACGGACACTCACCAAGCAGCAGAAGGTGTCATTGAGCCTGTGGTCCAATGTGAGTCGCTGCACCATCTCAAACAGCGACGCGTGGTCAAAGCTACAGGGGTTAGCGGAGATAAACTCATCCATGCCATGTTTCTGAGCTCTGTCTGCGTCTATCCAGCCAACGGCACAGGGAAAAGGACACGATTCAGAGGAGAAGACATCAGTGAGGCAAAGGCAAACAGCATGTTTCTACTTCGTCACGTCACAGAAACACCAGGGAATCTCATGGCTACTTCTAAGGGCAAATTAAAAACACTTACAGCTTACATTGTCAACTTGCATTGTGTCAAACAGCGTAAACAGATCTGATGTATTGGAGGATGAGATTCTGTAGATCTGAAGCTATGCTCAGTGGGGCGTGTGCATTCTACTGTATGTGCATGCATGCATGTTAGTATGCCACATTCCCTGATGTTTTGCAGGGGATATTAATCTTTATAGATGCAAAATGTCGGAGAAAGTGCTGGTTAGATAGAATTGGATGCATTATTATTAATGTATTCAATAGATTCTGCCATTCGCGATTGTTGAATGTCACTCAGTTCCTGACTAAATGTTGGGATGTGTGCTGGGGGAAAAAAAAGACAGAAATAAGAATCCGAGCACATTGCTTTATCATGCTGTAAAAACGGCTAATTCAAGACTATAGCATTTTACGTATAAAGGTTTTTCTTATCAACTGAAGGTTTGTAATTGTCTTTCCAAGTCTTGGTCCTGGAAAGTCACGCTCTGATTTGTAACTTTTGTCTTGATCCATAACTTTTGCCATCGACATTTCTGTATCAAGACATACCTATGATTTTCATGAAACTTTTTTCAGATTGTAAAAAATATTAAAACTGCAATGTGAAATCTGAAGTAAGTAAGAAACCTTAGTAGCACCACGTTGTGTAGAAATCTAATGAAAGAATGAAACTTCTCAGTACAGATGGGTAATGAAAAAAATGGTGGAATATTGTGCTCTCTAAAAACCCCAGATAACACCTGCAGAATTCAGCATAATGTCTTGCGCTATCCTCTGTAAATAATAAAGCTGTCAGAGACGAAATGATCAGGCCAAGGGTGATTCAAAATAGGTAAGAAATGCAGTCATGTGCTCGGTGTGAGTGACAGGTGTCATGTCCATGTGACAGTGGCCGTGAGATGAGTGATGGTGTTTTGGGGGTGGAGGGTGGTAAGTGGAGGGCTAAGCTTGGCTGGGCAGGGGTGGGGTACTAAATAGAGCACAGCTGTCAACAGCAGTCAGCCTCCAGGTCAGTGAGAGGGAAGGGGAAGCTAAGGATGATGCTTGTCCCTGAAACTGCGCTAAAAGGAACCTAAAGAGTGTAAAATGTTCCAGTTTGAACAATTAGTCGTTGGTTTTTTTCCCCCCAATCTGGGAGGGAAAAGACGTTGACTAGGGAAACGGAGACTGGTCAGGTAAGGGGGACGAGACAGGCGGAAAAAGGGTAAGAGAAGGATAGTAAACACATGAGGTCTACAAACATTGAGAGAGGATAGTGAATGGTGGTAGTAGCAGTGAGCCGAGTGCTGGATGAGAAAGTGCCAGGATGAGGTGGGATTTGGTGGGTGAGAGAACCTCTGAGTGGGACAATAAGAAAGCGGTCGGAGGAAAGCGACGGCCACCCAGGAGAAGATTCACTCAGGGCTAAGGTGCGAAGGACGTGATGATGTGGGCAAGAGATAAGATGGTGAGGGACGTGCCTGAGGCTGGGCTATGAGAGAGAGTGAGTGGGCTATATCTTCTTGGTTTAAATGAGGAAATGGAGTTTAATTCCAGAAGAGACGTAATACTACAGTAACATTATCATATGAAAACGTGTTGATAATTACTTACTAAAATACAGAATTACCAAAGTGAATAGGCAAGTACTTTTGCATACATTTATACATTATCACATGCTGGAGAACAGTGTGACTTTTCATTGAGGTTTTAAATGTCATGCACATCTGCAGACCCATTTGAAAATTTTGATGTAAAAAAAATAAAATCTTTTGTTGGGCATTCCTTATTTGCAAGTTGACAATACTTGAATATGTTGCAGTGTATTCATGATCTCTACAGAGCACACTAACAGGCATACCACTACCGGAGTACTCTAATAGGGTAGCAATACATTTTGGTGCAAGTACATGGGAATATAGCATGAAGCTGACAGAGGCAAACCTGTATCATTCTCTGGGAGATGAGGGAAATGAATGAAAATTCCTGTAATTCTTTAAACGTATGGACACATGACACAGGTGTTCTCCTATTCAGGCATTCAAAGGGCAGTCAAACGAAATCAAAATGAGATCTCTCCCTTCTGGAGGTGTAACAACCGGTCTAGCCTCTATCTACAGGCCCATCTACTGGGGGGGG